>CAWVNZ010002716.1:0-145202 GCA_963930735.1 Dioctria linearis
AAAAGTACCAAAATATCTTCGTTAAAAGATATTGAAGAATTTAAGATTTCTCATATTATCAATGACATGAAAAGAGATATAGAATTTACGTTCCACATTAAAATTCTCTCAATATGGATGACAAGAATTTAATTAAGCCATGTTATAGCACGATTTACATTTTTATCTTTAATTAATGCATTTAATAAGTGATGGATGTTTTTTAATTCAATTTCTGGTGGAAGAAGTGTAATCTTTCTATTTAAATTAAAAAGTGGTAACAGTTTTTGTTTTTTTTTTATATCTTTCTTTTTTGAACAATATTAAACCAAGTGATTAAATTCAATTTTCTTAAATTTAATCATAGTTGAGTGATAATAGTTTAGGCGTAATTTAAATTTTCCTTGTACAGAGCAACTGCAAGACAGGTTTTTCTACACTTCTCAATTTGAATCAAGCTGAAATATACATGCGAAGTGTTCTTTGTTTTTGCCTGAAATTTGTCATAAGTTATAATTTTATTACTGGCTTAATATCATAGATATCAAGAGGTTTCTAGAATTGTAATATAGATAAGTGCTTAAGTGAACTGCAAATGAAATTTTAATTAAATCGAAATGTAAATCTATTTATGCTCGTTCTGATGTTAATATACCGCTACACTAACATAATCCACAAAAGATAACATCATCACATGTGGCTTGCGAACGGTTTCCAGCAACTGTTCCGTTACGCACGTGCTGAAATTACAGTATTATTAAATAATAAGGGAATTTTACAGCAGATTATTATACAAGCGTATGGTGTAACCTTTCCCTACATCGTATTTTTCATAGATCCAGGAACTATTTTCTGCGTATTAAATTGTTTGGTCATCCTACAGGAACCGAGCTATTGTTAAACATTTTGTGGGGGTACCATTCAGGAACCAAGATACTGCGTAAACAGCGTTTTGAGCGACTTCACTCCTGCTTCTCATAATCCACCAAAGTGTGCAGCTGCTGCGGGTTAAAGTGCCATGTAATTCCTGCCAGACTGATGTAGTGTGAAATGTCGGGTGGCAGTTGTGTCAACATATTTTTCAACTGGCATGACAGTTCTTTATTTGCTCCCATAAAATTTGTGCCGCAGTCGGAATATAGATATTGGCATAATCCTCTTCGACTAGTAAATCGCTTGAGCGCTGCGAGAAATGCTGTAGTTGTTAGTTCTTTCACTATTTCGATATGGATTTCCTTTGTAGCCATGCATGTAAATATACTGAAATATGCTTTAATAATCTTAGCATTTCGGATTTTTGATGTTATTACATCAATTGAGCCGGCGTAATCTACTCCTGTATGTTCAAATGCCAAGGATGGCGTTGCTCTAGCAGTTGGTAGGTTTTCCATTTTATGATTTGCAGATTTCGGCTTTGTCCGAAAACAAGAGATGCAGCGTTGAATCTGACGTCTGTATTTCTGGCATTTAGTAGCCAGAATTTGTTTCTTAATATATTGAGGACAAGTTGTGTACCTCCATGTAGTGTGTATGAATGAAAATAATTGATTATTATTTTAGACACGTGATGAGGGTTTAGTAAAATCATCGGGTGTTTTCGGTTGTAAGCTAGTGTGGCGTTTTCAAGGCTGCCTCCAATTCACATGGCTTGGTTTGTGTCTAAAAATTGGTTTAAGCTCAATATCCGACTTTTACTTGAAATTGGTTTTAGTTTTAATAGGCATTCGTATTTGTCGGAGAATACTTGTTTCTGTATTAGTATGATGATTTTAATTACTGCTTCGTTTAGTTCAGTAGATGTTAAAAAGCTAACCTTTCGTTTTATTGGTGATGCTCGGCAATTGATATAAAATCTTCTACAATATGCGATAATGCGTATTAATTTCCTGCATGAATATTTTTCTAGCCATTCAGCGTTGTTATCAGTGCAAATCAAAATTTTGACCTTTCTTAACTCAAGTTCAAAGCACTTGTCCCTGATATGCTGATGGTCCATTCCACCATAGGTTGTAATTATGTAGTTCGGCGGGGTATAATCTTCGAGTTGCACAATCCGCAGGATTTTCTTGTGATGGGACGAATTGGCAAAACCTGGCATGGAGATTCTCGTGTATTTCGGCCACTCTATTGGCGACGAAAGTTTTCCATCTTGTCGGATGGCTTTGTATCCAAGCTAATGTGATCTCAGAATCGCACCATGCTATGGTTGAGATGAGATTTCTTCAAATTTCATATCAATTCGTATTTAATTGAGGAGGCAAGAGAGAATGACAGCTCCACATAGTTATAATTTGGGCAATAATGTGGATTTTGTGGGGGCAACTCTTATCTTAGATGCTACCAAATGTGTGATGATTGAGTTGTCATCGTTGATAATTCGCAGAAATACAACGCTTGCATAAGCCTTTGTTGATGCGTCATAGAATCCGTGCTGCTGGATATTTTTCCTTTTGGTGAAAAATATATCCATCTGGAGATTTGACATTTTGTAAACTCTCGCGATATTTTATCCATTCTTGTAACAATGAGGTTGGTAATGGTTTATCCCAGGAGTATCCAGCTAGCCACAGTTTTTGGATTAATATTTTTGATATTATGACGCATGGGGCTAACCATCCCAGTGGATCGACCAAGGTTGCAATTTCAGAGAATTTTTCTTTTTGTGCAGTTTGCATTTATTGTTACTGGTTTGAGAGTAAAGCTAAATTGTTGATGGATTCCACTGCAGTCTGGGTGTCTTTATTGTGTCCTTTTCTGTTACATTTAGCGTCTTAATCTTTTATTGGTAAGTTAGCTAGTAACTAAGCATAGTTCGGTGTCCATTTCCTTAGGTTAAATCCCCCCTTTTTAAGGGTGTTAATGCGTTCTTGTTGAAGTGATAAACCTGTCGGATGTCGTGAGCTCCAGTTAATAAATCATCGACGTAAAAGTCTGCTCGTAGACTTGGTGCGGCAATGGAGAGCTATTTTGTTCGTCATTAGCTAATTGTTGAAGTGTTCCAATAGCCAGATATGGACCTGCCGCTGTACCAAACGTGACAGTTGTCAATTTAAAATCTCTTATAAGCTCTTTGGGCTGTTCCTAAATACAATTCTTTGATAGCCTTCATGTCCTGGATGCATATGTACCATAATGAACATTTTCTCAATATCGGCTGTTATCGCATATTTTTATAGACGCCATTGTAGAATTATTGCTCATAATGTTGGCTTTGGCTGAATTGTTGGGCCTACTAACATCAGTTCGTTCAATGAGTGACTATTAGTTGATCAGGCTGATGCATTAATTACTATTCGTGTTTTGGTAGTAGAACTCTGCTTTGTGGCTGAATGGTATGGTAGATTGCAATGTTTGATCGGCTTTGATCCAACTTCGCTCAGTTCTGT
This sequence comes from Dioctria linearis, assembly GCA_963930735.1. Lineage (NCBI taxonomy): Eukaryota > Metazoa > Arthropoda > Insecta > Diptera > Asilidae > Dioctria > Dioctria linearis. Next base: position 3,366 of record CAWVNZ010002716.1, read on the forward strand.
TGCCAGTTGATTTGGCGGAATTTCTGCCATGTGTCCCATCAGTTGATATTGTTGAATGCATGCCTTGTACTGTGCAGCCATCTCTGGTAGCTTTTCTAATCGTTTCTCAAGCTGGAAGAACTATTTTAATGCCATGGGTCATGTTTGACCGAGTTCGGGTCCGGTTTTCCTCTTGAAGGGCAATTTGACTTCTTATGCTCCATGACTTAAGCGTTGGTGTGTGTCCTTGTAGATTTTCTCGTACAGCTCATCGTCGGGATGCGCTATTTTTCGTGGGATTTCTTCTAATTCACAGAACTGTTGTAGTTGCTGATCTAAATTAACGTTCTCATTAATTTGTACTGTAAGCAAAGTGAAATAATTTGTTTTCTGACCAGTTTTTGTTTTGACAATTAAAATCCATCCCAACTGTGTGTGCTGTGCTGTGGGTTCCTTTGGTGCTCCCCTGATAGCCCAATTTTCAAAGACTTCGGCGTAGACGTCAGCTCCTAGCAATACGTCAATTGGTCCAGGCGTATAAAACTTTGGATCTGCTAGAAGCAGATGCTGCAGGTAAAACATTGCTTATGCTGTCGAGTCAGCTGGCGTGAATTCTGTGATCTCTCTCAATATGGAAGCAGTGAAATTAATTTTAAACTTTATTTGGAGGAATTTTAGTGTGAAAGACCCTTGGGCCTTTGCAGACGCTGTTTTATTTTTCTACTCAACCCAGTCACCTTAATGTTTGAAAGTGTCTGTTGTAGATGAATTTTTTTACTTGCGGCTTCTGTAATGAATGAGAGTTGGGAGCCTGAGTCTGGTAACTCTCTCATGGTATGCTTGTGTCCGTTTGGACCTTCAATAGTACTTAGTGCTGTTGATAGTAATGCACGGTTGACATTTGTCGTAAAAAATGATACAGGGCTAGGCTCATTACTGCTACTGAGCTGGTTCAGCTTCAATTCTACTTGCCCTTGATTTTGTTCTTCCTTCGTAGCTCCGGGAGATTGCTTTATATATAATAGTGTATTGTGTCGTTTGTGACACTCGAAGCATATTTTCTCGCTGGGGCAGTTGTATAGGCTATGTCCCAATGCCAGGCAATTTTTGCACCGTTTGTGTTGCATAAATTGTGATCTCGCTTGAGGAGATAATTTTTTAAATGATGCGCAGTGGAAAAGCGTGTGACTTTCCCTGCATTTAATGCATGTGTATGGTTTGTGTGCGTAGTTCGACGACGGAATGTCATTTGAGTTTGTGGGTCTATTGCCACACCATAACTCTTGATTATTTGGAGACTTTGCTTGTCGCCCATGTTCCACTGAGTTCAAGTTTTGACGTACTTGAATGGATTCTAGGGTACGGGAACGTGAGTAGAAAAGTTGAGAGATCACCGTATTTTGGTATGACGGTCTTGCTGCATTATTCTTGTTCCCATAGCTGATGCGTGTCTGATGGTAGGCGTTGAACAAGGTTGTTAAGAAGTGTTGTGGCCCAATATACGGAAGATTCTTCCAGCAGCCAAAGGCGCATTTTAGTGAAATAATTAGCAATTGCTAAACAGTAACGTCGCATTGTACTGTTCTGCAACTGTCGGTTATTTTGCTGATTAGCTCAACAGCTGGCTGCGATGAGCGCTTAGTGGAGCAATTGACGATTAGAATAATAATTAACCTAGCATGGTAATTATTATGTAAAGCGATTGTTTACTACTGAGCGACTCAGGTGCAGCAACCGGTAGAACAAACGGCAAGGTTGTTGTCGTTTGTTTATATCCGCGTTGTTAAGTAAGGTGTACTTCCGAATATTGGTGCATAAAAGACCAATGACTGGACTGGCGAGTGCCTGTAGTATTCTTAGCCCGTTAATGGCTAATGGTCATCATAATGGTCATCGTGATATTAAATTACAATTCGGTTCGGATTGTTTTTACTTTTAGAATTATTAAGATAGGTCAGTTCGCGATAAATAAAGAATTATGTTTTAAAGAAATGTGAGCGTTGTTATTATTTGAAAAAGGTTTACGGTGATTAATTAATTGCTTCTTGTTTATTTGATGGTTTCGTGAATTTTCTTAATTGATTGCTTTTGGGACAAGACAATTTGGCGCAGCCGGTTTAAAAAGGTATTGTATTTTTAAAATTTATATATATTGGGAGTTAAGCTTTTTTAGCTGCTCCATTTTTTTTTTATTTTATTTTTGGGGAGTTAAGCTTTTTTTAGCTGCTCCATTTTTGTTAATTTTGGGGTTAAGCTTTTTTTAGCTGCTCCATTTTTGTTAATTGTGGGAGTTCTGCTTCTTTTAGCTGCTCCATTTACTTTTCAGGATAAATTTAAAAAGTGTTAGATTAAGTGTTGAGTGCGATTTTGGGAAGCCATTTCAGTGTAGTAATATTGATTTCATGATTGTGATGTGCGTTTTTGGATAGGTTGAGGTTAAATCATTATAGGCGTTTGAAAGTTTTTGTCGCATTTCCGTGTGTTTAGGTTGAGAATTTAAGATATAGGTTAATTAGTTAATTCATCGATGTTTGGTTTTTGTTTTGTTTGCGGCGATTTTCAATATTTTTGGTTTAATATGGGGGAATAAATGTTTTGTACCGTTGGGCTTTATGTTTTTATTATAAATGAGAAGTGTAGTAAGTTTTTGTGCGGATGAATGAATTTGTACCTGTAAGAAAAACTGTGAATCTTTCTACAGGTTAAATAGACTAACAGTTAAGGAGTGGAAATTTTGGTAATTAGGTATAGCGTTGTTTTCTATAATTCCGCTTAAAAGTTGGATTTCATTCCTGTTCGTTCGAAGCAACTTCGCGTTTGTTATAGCATTGATAGAGTATATGCTATATTTGTCTGAATCGTCACGTTTTAAACAGAGATTATAAGTCTCGATATTGATATCTGCTGAGTGTTGGGGTTATGTCTTCGTGATTCAAACAAAAAGTCAAGTCGACGGTAACGTTTGGGATTAAAGTGTTAATCTAAGGAGCAATTAGGTTACAAAGGGCAGGAGAAAGTGAGATTGAATGAGGAAATTGGGAAAAATTTGAATTAGTGTTACTAGATGTGGTTTAAAATTAATTAAGTTTTATGTAAGTTGTTTTGTTGGGTGAGATTGTTTTCCTGGTTAGGTGTTATATATAATATATAAATGTAACTAGGCTTGGATTGGAGGGAAAAGCGAGAAGAATTAGATGATCATCTGATTCAGACTTCAATGTCGGTGGGTAGAAGTAATGTACTGACAAGAGAGCAACTGTTACGGTTCGAAACGCAAGAGAAGGAATCAGAGCAAAGATCGCAGGAGCTAAAAGAGTGTAAGGAGAAGTTAGAAAGCTACGAGCAACACTGGCAGTATATTGCAGAGCATCTCACGGCAGAGTTGCAAAAACGAACATCAAGTGAAGAATCGAGAAAATTGATTCAGGAGTGGAATACAGCTGCCAAGTCCTGTACGAAAGGCCAAGCTTTAGACTTGCTGGTAACGGCTACACTCGAGGTGATCCAAAGGGGTGAGATCCAAGCAGAACAATTGTTAGAAGAAGAGAAAAGAAAGAACAAGGTTCTAATAAAGAAAATATTGTCTTTGGAACAGCAACTGAAGGAAGCAGAAGAGGCAGCGGAGGAACTGGAGACAGAATTAAGAGCCGAGGGTCCACTGCCGCAAGAGAAAGTATACAGGCAAGAAGTCAGTAAGAAGTGCACACCAAGGAAATTAGTGTTCTGGGATAAACCACGAGAAACGAAAGATAGGCAAGATATTTCAGCTAAGAGTAGCTCATTGAAGGGAAAGACAAATGAACCAGGAAGCAGTAAATCATACGGATTGCCCAAGAACAGTATGGCGGATGCACATGGGAAAGTTATGGATATGGTATCCAAATATATACCATTATTTTCTGGGGAAAGGTCACCAAAGCTGTGCAAAGAATTGTACCGTTTCCTGAATTGCAGCAAGGAACTCCACGATCAATTGACTACTGAAGAAAAAGCTATCTTTATCAAATGTGTGAAATTTCGGCTTACAGATGACGCTTATTATGTAGTGTGTTCCCAGCAGCCGAAGGATTTTGAAACTCTGCAGCAAGTTATTACAACTGCATATACGCCACGAAAATCGTTCAGTGAGCTACGTACGGAAATGCTGGAGTGTAAACAACGACCTGGAGAGGACATTCGAGAATTCGCTGACAGAATGAAAGAGCTTCTGGACAAAATTAAAACAGCAGTCACAGCTAAGTAGCCAAATAAGGAAGGGGGACTAATAGCAGAATTGGAAGCTGACGGAGTGGCTACTTTTAAAGCAGGCGTAGGGAATAAGGCAACGCAAGTGCATCTGACGGGAAGGAGATTCCAATCTCTAGATGAAGTACAAGAAGAAGCTAGTTATTTCGAAAAGGATGCAACCAGGCTCCAGAGTAGAGAACTAGAAGTCTGGGGAAGTGGGCGAAAACTGAATTCCGAAACAATGCGAGATAGCTGGGGGACTAATCGTTTCTACAATAATACCAGCAGACCATTGAGAGAAGCCGTACAGAAGGGCCCATCTCCAGCAGCAGCAGGAATATATCGTGGATCACAGGCTAGGGCCTAGGCCCATCCAGTGCTTCCAGTGTGGGCAAAGAGGGCATATTGCTAGGGAATGCCGATCAAGAAAACAGCCACCATACTGTGTAAAATGCCGAAACTATGGTCACGATACTGCTAGTTGCCGAAGAAAAAGCATAAGGTTCGCGGATACTTCAATTGGTTCTCCAGGACAGCTGCAAACAGACCCAGAAATCCTTTATTGCCAATTTTGTAGAACCTGCCATCATTATACCGCAAACTGCTTGAAGAAATATCTAGCGGAACAAGAAGCTATGAAGAAGGGAAACGGGGAGCGGCAGCTGGGGGAATTAACCGCAGCTGCCTTCAATTAACGGAATTTAAGACCATGAAGACCTCACAGAAAGAAGCCAGTGTCATAGAGTTAAGTTTGTTAAATAATTGCATTTTCTCAGTAGAATCAGATATAGGTATAACGGGTAAATTAACATTATTAATAGATACAGGTGCAACATGTAATATAATTAAGGTAAATCGTATTAAAGGAAACACGACTATACAAACTCTCAAGAAAATAATGATTGAAGGGTTGTTTGGGGCACAAGAAAGCTCAATTGGAACTTGCAAAGCCACACTACGCATGGGTGGAGTAGAACAGCCATGCGAGTTTAACACCATTTATGACACTAATTCGATTCCAGCTGCCGGTATTCTGGGGATCGAGTTCCTGAACGACAAAGCAGTCATTGACGTTATAAATAGAAAACTGTCAGTGAAAGGCATGGAGAAAATAAAGGAAGAAAACCCCCTTTTTGGATACATCACTGGAAAGGAGAAAATCGAATTAATAGAGTTGAAGGAAAGCACCCAGGACAATCATCACCAGTTTATCCAGAAAGAAGAGTCAGTGTATTCTTCCCCAAAAGAGATTCAGCAACGAATGAAGAATCGAGTCGCAGCCTTGCGCGACATTATATCCAAAGCGGGCGTGGTATCAGATGGCCTCACAAAGTATCTTTCAGAAGTAGAATCTTACCAAGATGGTCAAATAAAAGAAAGAAAGATGACTTTTCCAAAAGAAGATGATGTACAGCCAGCTCTAACAGCTGAGGAGTGGCCTTTCGTACAATTGGTCGATTCCTTTAGCACGGGAACGAATCAAAAAGATTCTCAAGAAGCACCCATCAATAGGACTAAACCGATGGGGAGCAGAGAACAAGAAGGTGTAGCAGGAAAAAGGGAAAAGGAGCTGAAAATTCCTCGCATGGAAGTCCAGCGCGACCTCTCTAAAGCTACAGCTTACGCAGAGGCTCAGAACGAAAAGGTACATCTTACACAGCGAAAGGAAAAGTATTACTTAGGAAAGAGTAAAACCACTCAGGGGACAAGAATTAAGTTGAACCCAAGAACAGAACGGCTGTTGGAAATTCCTGTCATAGGTGAGGAAAATTTAGTGTGCATGGCGGAAGAAATTAGGCTAGGAGTGTATTGTGGGAATGCTATAATTAAGCCAAGGAACGGTAAAGCGTGGGTAGGTATTATTAACGCAGGAAGGGAGCCCGTTGAACTAGTGAATTTCAGGCCGAGGCTTGAAAAATTGAGTCAATATACTGTGCATCCACTAGGACGCGATAAGGGTAAGATTGATAATCGCCGACAACGGCTCAAGCTAATGAACGAATCACTGGTGCTGGGAGAAGACCTTAACTTCGAAGAAAGGTAAGCAGTAACCCACATTTGCAACGAATACAGTGATATTTTTCATTTGCCAGGCGATAAATTGTCATACACCCCGACGAAGACCTTTAAGTTACCGTTAATGGCTAATACGGCCCCCATACACACAAAGCAATATCGCATGCCAGAAGCCCATCGAGAAGAGTGTCAGGAACAACTCAAAAAATTACTCGAGGACGATATCATCGAACCTAGTGACAGTCCATTTAATTTCCCCGTACTTCTAATTCCTAAGAAAGGAGTAGATGATAACAGCAAAAGAAAGTATCGGCTATGTGTAGACTTCAGAGAACTAAGCAAAGTCTGCATCCCCTTTTCTTATCCCCTTCCCCGAATTGAGGACATCTTAGATCGTTTGGGTCATTCTGGATACTTCACCACTTTAGATTTAGCTAACGGGTACCACCAAGTATTAATCGACCTAAAAGACAGAGAAAAAACGGCGTTTAGTACCAATTTTAATCATTTCCATTATAAACGATTACCATTTGGTTTAAGAACGCCCCCCCCCCATTTTTTCAATCCCTACTGAACGAAATTCTGACGGGACTTCAAGGGATTAAATGCTTCGTGTATCTCGACGATGTCGTGATATTTGCTAAGAGTTTGGACGAACATAACAGCAAACTACGAGAAGTTTTTCAGCGCTTCAGAGAAGACAACCTTCAGTTGCAGCCTTCGAAATGTCAGTTTTTAAGGAAAGAGGTAATATATCTGGACCATATTTGTTCCGAACAAGGGGTAAAGCCTGATAAACGATTAGTAGAAGTAGTGCAAAATTTCCCAAAACCAAAAACTGTTCGTCAGGTTCAATCATTTTTAGGGCTAGCCAATTATTATCGGAAATTTGTTCCGAATTTTTCAAAAATATTCGCACCCATTAATAGTTTATTAAAAAAAAGCGTTAAGTTCGCATGGGGACTCGAGTGTGACAAGGCTTTCAGTCGTGTCAAGGAAATTCTTACTACACCACCACTCTTGATATATCCGGATTTCACAAAGGAATTTACGGTAATCACTGATGCAAGTGGGGAATCTTTAGGGGCAGTTCTGGAGCAAGAGGGCAAGCCAATTAATTACGCTAGTCGTACTTTGAACATGGCAGAAAGAAAATACTCCACTACAGAGCATGAGATGTTGGCCATTGTGTTTGCAGTACGGAACTATAGGTGCTACCTTCTGGGCAAACCTTTCAAAATAGTAACGGATCACCAACCGCTACGGGGAGTTTCCAAGGTGAAGGACACTACTTCACGTATGCTCAGATTTCACCAAAAACTATCGGAGTATGAATTTGAGATTATATATAAAACTGGAAAGGAAAATGGTAATGCCGATGCCCTAAGCAGAATTCCAAGGCACATTGAAGAGCCTGAGTCATATCATAACAAGGAGTACCCATGCCTTGCAATAACTCGTGCTCAAGCTAGGGAACAGAAATAAAGGGAACAACCAAAACAAATACCGTTGTGAGATTTTGAAAACGAAGGTAACAGTATTGAAGGGACTGAGATAATCACCGAAGAAAAACTGAAGAAAGCAGAACCAAAACTGGTGACCAATCCAGAAGAGATTGAGCTAATTCTGAGAGATTATCATGACTCTAGGTTTGGAGGACACTTTGGAAGGAACAAAACGTTCAACAGAGTGAAGCGCTTCTACCGTTGGAAGAGAATGAAGGCTGATATAGCTCGGTATGTTAAACGTTGTACGATTTGCCAAAAAGCTAAGCACGCTAGAGCCATCAAGATGCCATTAGTATTAACGGAAATCGCGGAAAGACCTTTTGAGAAAGTCTGTGTTGACTTAGTTGGACCTTTGCCAGTCAGTCACAAGGGTAACAAGTACATCTTGTCTATGATGGATGATCTGACTAGATTTGTAGATTTCGTGGCGATACCAGACCAAGAAGCGAACACGGTAGCCCAGGCCTTATTTGAGCAAATCCTCAGCCGGTACTCGCTACCGAAACAGCTAGTAGCGGATCAGGGAGCAAACTTCACTGGAGAAGTCTTAAAGGCTCTTTGTAAAATGTTGAAGATAAAGAAGCTGCAAACAACTGCCTACCATCCCCAGTCCAACGCTGTGGAGAGGCAGCATTCTACGCTAGCCAACTATCTGAGGAGTTTCGTTGTTCGGGAGCCACGAAACTGGGACGAGCTGTTGAGAACCGCAGCGCATGCGTACAACAACACCGTGCATACAGGCACAAAACTTACACCCATGGAAACGTTGTTTGGATTTGTAGCGGAAATCCCCAGTAGCGTACAGCGTCAGCCTGAATCGGTATATAATATGGATAAGTACCATTCGGTATTGCGGTTCAAATTGCAGAGGGCGTTTCAACTAGCAAGGGAGAACCTACTTAAAAGCAAACTAGTGGCAAAGAAGTACCATGACAATTCAGCTAGGCCGGAAGTCTTACATATTGGTGATAAAGTTCTAGTTAAAGACTTACGTAGCTAGGGCAGGGAAATTAGCATCCATTTTTAAAGTTCCATATGAAGTAATTTACGTTCACAGTTCTGAGAATGTAACTATACTTCAAGGGAAAAAGCTTAAGCGGATTCAAACAAATCGTTTGAGAAGGTATCATGATTAATTTTAAGATTAGAGTTTGTTCGTCATATAAGGACGATAACCTAAGTGGAATGAAGCACGAGAGAATAGTTTTACAATTTGAATATTTTATTTTATTTAGTCTTTTTCTTAGTTTTTTTGTTTTTCTTGCAGAACAAGGTTCATTAAAGCATTTAAGCTGAGAGGAAAGGAAAAAGAAGATTAGGCAGATGCGAAAAGATTGCCAATGGAGGGAAGTAAGCAAGTATATGTAAAGAAAAGGGAGAAGAATGATTGAAGATTTTTTTTAAAGAAAAAAAACGAAATAGAAAAGAAAAAATAGAGATTTAAAAGAGAAGAAAGTAGAGTAAAGATTAATTGAATGAAAAAGAAGAAATAGAGAATTTAAAGGAAATAATAATTAAAAAAAAAGAGAAAGAAAAGAGGAATAGTAAACAAGATATAAAGATTTAAAAAAAAAGGGATAAGAGATTTTGAAAGAAATAATGGAAAATAAATAAGAAGGGCTGTTGAAAGAAAGCATAAATAAGAGGTTAATAATAAAAAGATTAAATAAAAGGTTTAGAAATTTCAAGGAAAGATAAGTTTTTATACAAGTTGTGTAAAGAGAAGAGAGAATTGCTAAAGAAAGAAAGTGTAAGAGAAATAAATATTGTAAAAAAAAAATTTATTAGAATAAATTAAGAGTTTAGATTAAAGAAAAACAAACTTCATTTAGTCTAAGATAACTAGGATTGCCCTAAATTTATACAGTTATAAAAGAAGGTTTAGCTTCGCGATGAAGGCGGTAGTAATTTTAATCTTCGCTTTGATAGCTGGGATACAAGCAGAGCAGGCAGGTTATAGCATCGAGCCGATACCACAGTCGGGAGTGTTATTCGAGCGTCTCGGGGTAGTTAATTTCTACACGAAACATTGGACTATTCTGTCTAAGTTCCAAATACCAGATCTCACTGAAGACTTAAAATTCGTCAGCAACTGCAGCGGTTTGATAAGCGGATTATGTGCAGACCTAACCGATACTGGAGGCGTTGCAAGGTGTATGGCAGTAGTCAAAGAGATAGGAGGCTGGGTGGAAAAAATTAAGCGTCAAGATGAGGAACTCTCGCATCGTACCCAAAATGAGGCGCCCCGAAGAAACAAGCGTTCAATTTTTGATGGAGTGGGATCTCTGGCCAAGACACTGTTCGGAACCATGGACCATGAAGACTCGGAAGAAATACATGCAGCTATAGGTGACCTTAATGAGAAGGAGATCCGAACATTAAATCTACTGAAGGACCAAATTACAGTCGTCAAATCTACGTTCGATTTGTTTAATGCTTCAAGGCCACAGGCAGCAGAAGAGAGAGAAGAACTACAAAATAAACTTTCAACCATCGTTAAAGAGCAGCAGGGTCAATATCGGGAATTATCGCCATTGAAACTAAGAATGGAATTGAGTGAGGTAATTACGCTAATGAGCCTTCACTTAAGAGAAATCAGCGAAATTCAGGAAACAATGATGAGCATATTAATCTCCCTAAGCGTAGGAAAGCTACACCCGCTGATAATTCATGCACGAGAGATGACCGAGATAATGAAGAATGCCACTAGTATACTGGATTTAGATGAAAAATTCCAGAATTTCCAATTGCTGGTACAAATTGCAAAGGTACAAGCACTCCAGGTAGGACAAGAAATCCTAGTCAGGGTAGATATCCCACAGCCCCAACGAGTTGCATTTGACTTACATAAGGTATACACGATCTCGATAGCTATAGATGAATTTGGGTATCATGTATATGATCTGGACGCTGAATTTGTGGCAGCCAACAATCAAGAACGACAATATGTCTTGCTGAGTTACCAACAGTACCAGAAGTGCCAGAGGTTGTTAATCGTATCGGACTATCCGCAAATCTTATGCCCATAATTAGCCCCAACTATTACTGGTATTGGAGAAAACTGTGTGCTGAACCTTGTCCAGAGCTTCAACGTAAATGCGAAGGCCTGTAAGGAAAGAGTTACAGCAAAGTGGAGCAGCTTAGTGAGAATGGTAACGAGAAACCACTGGTTATTTGTGATGTCTGAGAAGACCAAGCTGGAAGTAAACTGCTAACATTCACCAACTTCCATCGGTGAGGTGAAGCACACAGGGGTATTATTCATCGAAGAACATTGTCACCTGCAAATCGGTGACCTACGAATACAAGCTGAAGATGCCGCACAGCGAAATATATCTATATGGCAGCCCAGACGAATGGAGTTACCAGCCTGGAACAGCATCGCAACACAGACAAACAGGCAGAGAGAGGCGGTAGTAGACGAAATATGATTGCTGGCTAGTGACAACTTTAATCAAGCACGGAGAGAGCAGGATGCCGCTATAAAGAGGGTTGAAGACAAGATCAGCGCGGAGGAGGCAAGTAGACGCGCCATTCCACATACAGTACATTTAGCAGCGACAACTACTACCGCATGTTTAGCCGTCATCAGCTTAGTAATCTTGATAGAAGTGTTATGCCATTTGAAGCGCTGGAAGAGGAACTACACCCAAGCCGGCACCAACAGAGTGATTCAACCTATAGTTCAGAAGTCAGAGCAGCAAGCCAAGGCCCAAAATGCAAACATAACCATTGAGACAATCTTGCCCACGACAGCGAACTTGCCAACCACCAATTTGCCAACTATTGTGGGGAAACAACTTGTGCAGCTAGAGTAGCCGCCATAGATTTAGTTAAGTATATATATATATTTTTTGCACTTGTATAACGAAGAAGTAATTTAAGGGCAACCTATAGTTAGAGATTAACGTATAAATTTATATAGAAATAAAAATATGTATATATGGTTATTAATATTAAATCATGTTCAATGGAAAGGAATGGATTAATTATTATAAGATTCAAATATAGGAAATTATTAGTATAATAAGGTATGTATTTAAGAAGTGGAGGAAGTTTCCAAGAAAGGACATGTGAAGTAAAAAAAAAAGTAAATAGATATGTAGTAAAATCAGAATAAAAAAGAAATGAGATTAAAGTAAGAAGGAAATTAAATGTGAAAATGAAATGTTGAACTTAAAGAAATTAAATGTAAAATCAAAATAATAAAAAGAAATGATGTAAAAAGATGTAAAAATGAAAGAAAGGAATTAAATGTGAAAATGAAATATTGAATTTAAAGAAGTCAAATGTAAAATAAAATATAAAGAGAAATGATGTAAAAAATAAGACAATTTAGATAGTATATAATGAAAAATGTAAAGAATCTGAACCGAACGAGGATAAATACATTTTCAGTTTTTAATTAAGATTGTTGCACTCTCCAGATCTAGTTCCCGACGGAAACTAGTTTTTCCAAGGGGGGAGGGATGTTATAGCCCAATATACGGAAGATTCTACTAGCAGCCAAGGGCGCATTTTAGTGAAATAATTAGCAATTGCTAAACAGTAACGTCGCATTGTACTGTTCTGCAACTGTCGGTTATTTTGCTGATTAGCTCAACAGCTGGCTGCGATGAGCGCTTACTGGAGCAATCGACGATTACAATAATAATTAACCTAGCATGGTAATTATTATGTAAAGCGATTGTTTACTACTGAGCGACTCAGGTGCTGCAACCGGTAGAACAAGCGGCAAGGTTGTTGTCGTTTGTTTACATCCGCGTTGTTAAGTAAAGTATACTTCCGAATATTGGTGCATAAAAGACCAATGACTGGACTGGCGAGTGCCTGTAGTGTTCTTAGCCTTAACGCCTTAACGTAATTTGCTTCCGTCACTTCAAATTGACGTAATAAGCGTTCTGCTTCGCCAGTGACGCTGAGCTTGATATAATGAAGCTTATGGACCTTGGTTATATTTAGGTCTGTATGAATGTATGGAATGTACGCCAGGATTTGTAGTTACCGTCGAATGTCGGTATATGAATTATGGAAGCCGTGTCTCTCGCATTGAGGGACGCACTGTCTGTCTCTGGTTTCATTTGTATTGGTATTGGGAGGTAGCGCTGGGCAGACTCCTCTAATTCCTCTAATAGTGTGGAGAGGAAATCTATATATATAAGTTCAGTTTCCTCATATAAATCTCCTTTGAGCGCCATTTTTGTTGACCAGATTACTGAATGCAGATCTGTGAATGATTTCCAGAGCTTTTCTTGGGATTCTATACGTGCTGCAGAGTATTTCTCATCTTGTTTCATTTCACTGCTTGCTTTGGAGTGATTTATGACGGCTTTCTTTATTTGGTCATGTACAGCTAATAGTGATTATGTCAAACTAGTGACATCTGTCATTTTGAAATTTTTCCTGTCTTATCCGGCTTTGAAGGACCAATGTTAGGTCCAAATGTGGGCTTAGCATAAAAAAAGGGGCAGGTGCCGGTTTGAAAATGATAAGGCAAGTTGAATTTCAAATGACAGAATTCAATAACTTATTTATCACAAATGTTTCTTACAAAACTAACAATTCACGTATTTTCTATAACTTTAATTCATTTCACTCCACCTCTAAATATATCTAATTAAATTCAATGCTTTGGGCCTCCACTGGCTATTTTTATTTCTTGATCTGTAATAGAAAAATCAAGTATTCATTAAGAAACCAAAAAAAAAAAAAAAAAAGGTTTTGTTGACAGAGTGAACGTCATAGAACTGCTTGTGTGGGTAAAAGCTGGGGTCAATACTCCCAATGTAGGATGCTGAAAAATTAAAAAAAGTTAGTATTTAAGAGATTCATATATTTAGTTTGGTTTGTTAGGCAAGACTTTAGTGGATTCAATTTAACTGCCGAACTGTCTTGTTGCGCAGTCAGAACTTGAGCGATTTGCTACTTCCAGTACCTCGGTATTTATAGGCAGAAACGCCATGAGAATTGTGTCTGCCGGTGACTTTAACAATGAAGCCCTGCGTCGTCTTGTGAAAATTCATACATTAAGGCACGAAATTAAGTCATAGTGGATCTTAATGAGAATGATTCTTCTGTGCTGTTAGCTGCCATATTGAAAATGTCAAAGTCTTTCTTGGCAACTGATAGAAACAGGTAGGTGTTTACGATTTACGTTTTGAATCTTATTTACTTATTAATGTTTAATCGATTTTTCAGCAAAAATACGAAGTTGTGAAATTAAGCGCTGGAGTCAGGATTCAGATGAAGCGTTGGGGTGATTAGGTGATTTTGTTTTGATTTAAAGTCTCAGATCGTAAATGATTTGAGACTTTTACCATCTTTTTACATTTGTTTTATTGTTTATTTTGTTTTTTAACTAATCATGTTTTGGCCATATCATCGCGGGAAGAATATGTGAGTGTTTAGTTTGTAAACTTTTAATTTATAGTTTTTTTGTTCCGAGGCGGAACAAACTATTTGGCTTATGCTTGCAAATTCTACAGCAGCTATTTTGTGTAACTTAAAGGTGGGGAAGTGGAACGGTAAATTAATAATCATTTTCAAATTTTTTCTGTGCAATTTGAAGTTTTTTAATGTGAGATCTTGCACTAGGGGACCAAGCCGGACCCCTTGATAGATTGCAGCTTGAATGATATCATGTTTATTTTCCAGCTTCAGGGTTAACCCTCGGTTTATAAAGGGATACTGTATAGAATTCTTTTATTCTACTTGGTCAAGGTGCTTGTATCTTGATGTAATGGCTGCGTTGACGGTGCTAGTACCGCAACGCCAAAAGAATGTAACGAATTCTACGTTGAATCTTCTGCTGCTTAATCAAGGTGCTTGTACCTTTATTTTAACAGTATGCTATTTTAACGGTGCTTGTACCGCAACACCAATTCAAAATAGACACTACGTAGAATTTTAAATGAAACTTCTCATTTGATGATTGAAACGAGACTAAAAATTATATTTACATAAAACTTAATTTATAACACTCAAAAAATGTTTATTAAGCTAGTTCCTTTTTGCAAATAATAAGAATGAGAATTTCACACATATTCGGATTCCCATGCATGTCTTCATAATATGACACAAATGTCATATCGTATTTCGTCTGGTGGCGACGGGCACATGTGCATACTCAGCACAATTTGCGTGAGACTCCCATTCGGTGAGAATGGAAAAAAATTCAATATGAATTTATCTTTTTTCATATGTATGTAGGTAGGTATATTTATTAGCTTATATTGATATTCTTATTACTATATCTATTTAATGATATAAGATGAATCTATAATATATTGAAGTCTGAACATCCTCCCCCACGTTGAACGGTTTGTTCAACTACTCATCCAAGTGGACCGACTTCGTTTTATCTTAGATTTGCGCGCTCAACTTCAGGATTGGCAGAGTTGCCCTTCTCCTGCATTTCCTCTTCTATGGAGAGTGGTGATAGTTTGTGAATAGGTCTGCGGAACACATTTGGTGCCGTTCGAACGTCTGCCACTCTCACTAGTCCATTTTCTCCCTTATGAATTTTAATGATCCGTCTCAGTGGCCACTTCATAACTGGGACATTATCTTCTTTAATGATAACCATTGTTCCGGGCTTGACATTCTCAGATTTCCTTTTCCATTTCTGCCGTTGTTGTAGCTCATTCAGGTATTCCCTTGACCAGCGATGCCAGAACTCATTTTTGATGTGTGCCAGTAATTTCCATCTTGTAAGCATGTCTATCTTCATGGACTGAGCCTCTGAATTAACTCGGTTATTAAGGGGCTCGCCGACAAGGAAGTGACCAGGTGTTAGAGCGGTTAGATCATTTGGATTCGAGAACATCTGTGTTAAAGGCCTTGAATTTAGAATGGTTTCTATCTCAATTATTACGGTTTCCAATTCTTCATATGTTAATGATGCAGAACCCATTGATCGGTGTAATAAATGTTTAGCTGACTTCACTGCGGCTTCCCAGAGGCCGCCAAAGTGAGGGGCCCCTTGGCGGTATAAAGTGGAAATCAATACCCTTTGCACTACAAGTGTTCAGGATTAGTTCTTTCGAATTGTGGGAGTGGATGACTGTGTTTAGTTCTGATAGCTGGTTCTTAGCCCCGATGAAATTGGTTGCATTGTCGCAATAAAGATTCTAGCAGTGTCCTCGTCTTGCTATAAAACGCTTAATCACTCCGATGAAGGCATAGGCCGATAAGTCTGTCACTAATTCAAGATGAGTGACCTTGGTCGCAAAGCAACAGAAAACCGCTTTGTATGATTTTAGCGACCGATTTCCTCTTATTTTAAGGTGAGTCCAAATGGGGCCACAAAAATCAACTCCGGCATTCATAAAAGGTCGTGCTGGCTGCACCCTAGTTGCTGGTAGGTTCCACATTAGTTGTGTTATCAACCTTGGTTTAGCTCGTGCATAGCGTACACATCGTTGAACTACAGACCGGGCAATGGTTTTACCCTTCATGGGCCAGAATCTTTGTCTGGTTGCTTCAAGGAGTGTCTGTGGGCCGCAATGCAAATTGTCCATGTGCAGATCCGTCATTATAAGCTTCGTGAACGGATGGGAGTTTGGAGTATGGTGTATGGGTGCTTCGCATCGTAAGATAGTGTCAATGCTTGCAACCGTCCTCCGATTCTAATGATTCCTCTTTCATCGATGAAGGAAGCGAGACTGTTTAATGAACTATTCTTGCTAACTTCTCCGACCCGTAGTAGTTGTGTAGAATCTTCCTTGAATTCATATTGCTGCATTTGTTTAACTATGATGTTGAGAGCCTCCTGTAGTTCGAATGTTGTAAGCACTGTTGGGTTGAAAGGAGAGCTTTGTAGATAACGGATTTTCATCTTGGTTATGAAGCGCAGCATATATGCGACTATCCGTTGCAATTTCTTAAATCAGTTCTTATGATCGATCGTATAGATGAAATTAACTGCTTCCTCGGTAGCAACTAAGGATAATTTAATCCCCCTTCCTTCCAGTCTCTGATCAATGTTGTTTGTGTCAATTGTGTGTGACGTTGGCCAGGTGGACTCAGCACTATGTAGAAAGAGGGGTCCATAGGACCAAATATTGCAAGTTTCAAATCTTTTTGGAGATATGCCCCACGATAACACGTCAGCCGGATTTTCCCGTGAACTGACATGTCCGCACTGTTGTATTATAGTTAGTTCTTGGATGGATTAGCCACAAATGTATGAAATGATTCTGAGGGAGAACTGAGCCAATTAAGCACGATTTCTGAAGCTGTCCATAAGACCGTAGGGTTGTCTCTTAAGTCCAAGTCTGTCTTGATGCGATCTGTCAACTCTGCCGCAAGCTTGGCTGCACATAATTCCAAACATGGTAGTGTTGTCTGTTTAAGCGGTGCGACTCTTGACTTGGCACAAAGCAATCTTAAACTTATGATATTGTACTTACTCACAGATCTGATATATACTGCGGCACCATATGCCTTCTCAGTTGCGTCTGCGAAAGCATGTATTTGCATTGAACTGGATGATGAATAGGAGAATACATGTCTTGGAAATTTTATATTCTCTAACGATTTCAAATATTAACAGAATCTAATCCACTCTCCAATCTCGATTTTAAGAGCCGACAGCCTTTGAAGGAACATTTTGGCAACAGCTACTGCTGGTGCCATGAAGCCAACAGGATCAAACAAGTGTGCTATGTCTGAATATGGCCGCCTCTTTGTAACCTTAGATGTATTGTTCCACGATGTTTTTATTGAAAAAGAATCTGGTTTAGGCAGCCAAGTGAGCCCTAAGGTTTTTATGTGATCCTCAGTTCCATCATTAAAATCAAGCTCTAGATCTGTGTCCTCTTTGGGAAGATCCTGGATTAGACGGGGATGGTTTGCACACCATTTCCTTAGTTTGAATCCCGCCATTTGAAGTACTGAGTTTAGCTGCGTCTGTGCTTCAACCGCTGTAGTTAAGCTATTTGATCCAGCCATGACATCATCCACGTAAAAGTTAAGTTTTAACATTTCGGTGGCAAGTGGGTATTTCTCTGATTCCTGTTTTGCGAGCCTCTGCAAGCATTTGATTGTGAAATACGGAGCAGAGTTAGTTCCATATATTACTGTGTTGAGCTTGTAACGTTTGAGCTTCTGAGCAGGGTCACTCCTCCATAAAACCAACTGATACTTCTGGTGGTTATTGTGCACCAATATCTGCCGATACATTTTTTCGATATCAGCAGTGCACAAAATATCATTCAGTAGTGATAAATTTGAAGATGTGTTGGCGGATGTGTCGAAAATTACTCTCAATTTCGTGGTACTACTCTCCGGTTTAACCACGCAATGATGTGGCAGAAAATAGTAGGGCTTATCAATTGTCTAAATATCAATTTCTTGCTTGTGGCCGAGTCGAATGTATTCGCTCAGGAAATCGATGTATTCTAGTTTGATATCTGTGCGTTAAGCGAACCTTCTCTCTAGTGCTGAGAAGCGCTGTAGAGCAAGATCTTTTGACTCACCTAATTTGCTCGGATCACCCTTGAATGGAAACTTGACAATAAAACGCCCATCAGTATTTCTTGTAGTGGTTTGATCGAAGTGATTCTCACAGTATTTTTCTGCTGTGGTAAATCTGGATTCTGATGACTGAAGTTCTTCCAGTTTCCAGAATTTTTCCACTTGCTGGTCAAATCCTTCATCTTCCCTACATATGCCTCACGTCGCATTTGGTTGAGATATGTCGTTTATCTTTCCACCTACTATCCATCCAAGTACTGAGTTTTGTAATATAGGTAGATGGTCTGCAAGCTTTATTTGTCCAACGGACAATAGTTGAAAGTAGACTTCTCCTCCAATTAGGAAGTCTATACGCCCAGGACGATTAAAGTGTGGATCAGCTAATCTGGTATTGAAGCCGTTCACTCTAGATTCTATTGAAATGTTGATTCTTTTTTGGGCTTGCTGTTTTCCTTGGCCAATTCCTATTATATCCATTAGTTCAGGAACTTGTGATAATCCGAATTTTTTGGCGAGTCTCTCAGTTATGAAACTTAGCTGAGAGCCTGAGTCCAAAAGAGCTCTACATTCTACGCTTGAAGCCTGATTGTTTGCTAGTTTTATTACCACCGTGCCCAAAAGGACATAGCCTCTTTGTAGTTGAGTGCTGCGTGCTGGCAATGCAGAGGAATGATCTGCATATGCTGATAAGTGTTTGAGGTGATCTTCTGGGTGGTTTTGATTCATCGACGAGGTTTTTTGAATGCTGCTGCCTACTTGTTGAATTGAATTTGCTCGATTTGATGAGATATTTTCTATATGGAGCAAGGTATTGTGTTTTCTAGCACACTCTAAGCAGCCTCGTGTGATACACCTTGATACTGTGTGCTCAGTTTTAAGGCAGTTGATGCATATTCTGGACTTGTTGACAAGGTTCAAGCGATTGGTTGGTGTCAGCTGAAGAAATTTTAGACACGCGAAGAGCTTGTGATCTCCCTTGCAGCAGGCGCACGTCGACATAGGAATGGCTATTGAGCTCAATGATTTTGCTACAACTGACCTTCTATGTTGTTCGTCTAATCCCTTCGCCTTGTTGCCCAGAGCCTCAAGTGATTGGAACCGACTCTCTAAAAATCTGAGGAATTCGTTTGATGATTGCAACTTTTTAGGTTGGGATAGTGTATGCTCGTATAACCCATGTGTTGTTCTGTCAAGTTTCTTGATCAGCAGATGTAATAATAGCGGGTCCCAGCTTCCTGCATCAACGGTAAGATTGTCAAGTCCAAATAGACATTCTTGAGTTGAATCATGTAGTGACTTGATACCTGATACACTTTCTGTAGTTAAAGTAGGCTGAGATAACATTTTGTTCAGAAGTGACGTTACTTTTCTGCCTCTCCACAGAGATTAATTTTAAGGTACCACATCTTTTGACAGTCTCGCATAGGTTGTTCGTGTACCATCTGGGAGTATAAATCATAGAACTGCCGCCATTTCAGGTAATCGCCATCAAACTTAGGGAGCGTGATCTTTGGTAATTTTACTGTCAGGCTGATGCTTGACATAACCCTTGATGATTGAGTATGATATTTATCCAATTCTCCAGATAGAGTGATTAGCATGTCTTGAACCGGCTCCTCCAATTGGAAATACTCGTCAATATTGTAGCCCGCCTTGAGTGGCTCTCTTGCGATCTCCCATATGTTATGATGAAGTGTCTCGATTCTTGACCAATACTGATTGACGGTCTTCATCTTTACTTCACAAAAATATTTAAAAGAGTCATGCAAACCAATCTCAACTCCTTTTAGGAGGCGGCGTAGGGACTCTATTACTGATTCTGGTATTCTAATCAGTTTGCTTATTTCATCCATCGGATTTCTGTGTACTTCTCTTGCCTTAACATCGCCTTCCCCCATGTCATTCACTGGATCAGCTTGCTTTGTTATAGGCTGACGTGTTTCCATGGAGATTTGTTGTGCCTTTGTATTTTCTTCAGGCAGTTTCTTCTCTGTTTTTTTACCTTCTTGGTTTGATGTGGTTAGGCTTGCAATATGCATTTGTATTTTGCTGCGATGGGCTGGCTAGATGTTTTGCATCGCCTCGTAATAGCCGTTTGGATAATATGGATGGCCTAAATCCTTACTATGATTAGTGCGGATTTCGTTGTCAGTATCTTCAAATGTATTCCACAAATCATCTAGTTGACCAATTCTTTCTTTGCAGTACTGAAGGTGCCTCCTGCTTGGGCCGTCCTTAATGTAATTGTCGCCTTCTGCTGTTTTGCGAGTCTCTCCATGATTGCTACTTCTGATATGCGTCACAAGCCGTAAACCTGTATCACGTCGGGGTCACCAATAAATGTATAGAATTCTTTTATTCTACTTGGTCAAGGTGCTTGTACCGCAACGCCAAAAGAATGTAACGAATTCTACGTTGAAACTTGTGCTGCTTAATCAAGGGCTTGTACCTTGATTTTAACAATATGCTATGTTAACGGTGCTTGTACCGTAACACCAATTCAAAATACACACTACGTAGAATTTTAAATGAAACTTCTCATTTGATGATTGAAACGAGACTAAAAATTATATTTTCATAAAACTTAATTTATAACACTCAAAAAATGTTTACTAAGCTAGTTTCTTTTTTTGCAAATAATAAGAATGAGAATTTCACACATATTCGGATTCCCATGCATGTCTTCATAATATGACACAAATATCATATCGTATTTCGTCTGGTGGCGACGGGCACATGTGCATACTCAGCATAATTTGCGTGAGATTCCCATTCGGTGAGAATGGAAAAAATTAAATATGAATTTATCTTTTTTCATATGTATGTAGGTAGGTATATTTATTATCTTATATTGATATTCTAATTACTATATCTATATAATGATATATGATGAATCTATAATATATTGAAGTCTGAACAGATACAATGTCTTGATTAATATGCTTTTGGTGTAATGGGCGCTACTTGGAGCGGATACCCAAACACACAATTTGTTGATGTAGTATTGGATGTCTGATGTACTGCTTACGACAGGTGTCAGCCCTCAGCTGTCTAGAAGTCTTGATGCAGAGCTTTATGTTGCTATGTTTTTTGCAAGTTTTTCTCTTTTTTGAAAAGTATCAAGGCCTACTTAATTATAACCTTTTCCAATGGTTAAAGTGACTTTGTTCGTATTCGCGAAACTCTACAAATGTTTCGCTGAGATTGATAACTAAAGGTTGGTGCTTGTAGGTTGTGGTGAGAACAGCCACATGCTTACTCTATTTAGAATTGCTGTTATGTGTTTGGCGTATGTGAGCTTCGTGTCAGGCTAACACATAGCTACTTAACATGATCAGTCCATAGGATATCAATGCCGTATAATGTGAGCTTGGCCCTTGGAAGTTCTATATTTGATATTATAAAAGATTCGCTTCCAATAATTGTAGGATATATCGCATCATAACAATTATGCCAATCATCGTCAATAGCATCATCATAGCACCATCGTTGTGAGCAAGTCAGAAGTACTCAGTCAGCCGTGAGTCGCCAGCCAGCTTGCATCACGTTAACATCTCCACCGCGTGCCCCGTGCCCAGCCAGTAATTTTATATTAGATTTATATAGTAAATATCAGTAGGTGTTTATGTTAGACATTACATATATGTATAACCCGAAGTACCTATATACAATAAGTGAACTAATAATTAATACTAGCCGCCTGAGTTTTAATTAGTAAATCAAAACATAACAATTGGCGACGAGAAATTTTCAGTGAACCCGAACGGTACTTGTGACAGCATTGTTTTTTTTTTTTGGTCATATCATCGGTGTATTACAGACAAAAAAGAAAAAAAACTGGAAAAATGGCAGTGTCTGCAGAGTGCTTTGAGAAACTTTTGAAATCGCAACAAGAATTCATGCAAAAAATTTTTGACGATCATAAACGAATTTTTGCTGTAAACTCAGTGTCGCAAGTATCACATACATCCGCGTTTGTTCCATTTGATAAGGAAAAATCAAACTGGAAAACTTATTTACAGCAGCTGGAACAACATTTTACTGCATATCACGTGAAAGAAGATGATAAAAAAAGAGCATATTTTTTATCCTGGATAGGGACAAACACCTTTGAATTACTCCAAAAGTTATTCGGTTCGGTACAAATAGTAAATCAAGATTATGAGTCTTTAACGAGAAAGCTAACGGAACACTTTCAAGCGAAAATTCATGTGTCGACGGCGCGTTACGAATTTTTTAGATGCCGCATGAAATGTAACCAATCCTATGGCGAGTGGATAGCAGACCTTCGCGGATTTGCACGAGATTGCAATTTAGTTTGTACAAAAGCCGGCTGCGAGTTAGAATTTGTGGATGAAATGATTCGCGATGCTCTAATTTTACATAATCCACACGATTCCGTTAGAGCCGCTGCGTTGCAAAAAAGTAAGCCATCCTTGCAAGATGTAATCATAATTGCAGAATCGTATGAGAGTACACAAAAATCATTGCAAGTACTTAAATATGGGTCCAATGAAAGTCCAGTGATAGATGTGAATCATATAGAGAACTCGGATAGTAAAAGACGTTTTCCATGCGCAAGAAGTAGAAATGGTAGAAAGCAAAAGCAGGAGCCGCCCTGCTAATTTTAATACTAGAAGTGCAAGTACCGGTCTCAAATCATGTAGCGGTTGTTTTGTTGCTCACAAGAAACAATTTTGCAAATTTCTGAATGCAGTATGCCGTAAGTGTGGCAAGATTGGACATATAGCTCCAGTTTGTTTGTCTAGGAGAAATATAGTAGCAGCCAGCAACTCTCGTAATCGTGTCGGATGGGAACAAATACATCTAGTAGAGGATCTTTTATCTGCTGCAGAGCCTCGCAGGCAAGGAAATAAATATTTTGTTGATTTAGTGGTAAATGGTCAGTCTATGGAATTTTTAATAGATACAGGCGCTTCCAGCTTTCTTATAGGATTTCCTGGTTATACGCAATAAAAAAACCGTCATATAGGGAAACAGATCGTGCTCTTAAGGCATATGGTGGTAGAATAATCCCAGTTTTAGGCGAGCTAGAAGTTAATGTTCAATTTGATAATCAAACAAAAACGTTGCCGTTACTTGTGGTGGATGCCGAAAACGGTAAGGAATATTTTTGGTATTAATTGGGCAGAAGCCTTTGGAATGCAAATTAATTTTTCTTGCTCAAATTTCATCTATAATGTGTCCCCGCAAGTACGTCCCACAGATGTTGAGAGTATATGTTCACGTTATCCACAATTATTTGAACCCGGGTTAGGGTTACTTCCAGTAATTAAGGCACATCTCCAACTGAAAAGCGGTGCAAGGCCAAAGTTTTTCAAGGCGAGGACGATCCCATTTAGTCTGTTGGACAAATTTAAAATGGAAGCAAAACGACTAGAAGAAATAGGCATATGGAAAGCGATAAAATTTAGTCAATGGGCCGCTCCAATTGTCATCGTACCAAAGACAGATGGCAGAATTCGTGTATGTGGCGACTTTAAAGCTTCGGTCAATCCGCAGCTTGAAATTGACCAATATCCCATTCCTCGGCCTGAGGAGTTATTTTTCAAACTTAATGGTGGACAGCGATTTTCTAAAATAGACATGCCGGAAGCTTATCTTCAATTGGAGCTCGATGATGAGTCAAAGGCAGTTGCAGTAGTGAATACCCCTTTGGGATTATTCCAATTCCAAAGACTTCCATTTGGCATTGCTAGCGCTCCAGCTATCCATCAGCGAACTTTGGAAATGCTTCTTAATGGTATCAATTGTGCAATATATCTTGACGATATTTTAGTTACAGGCAAAGATGATCAGGACCATATGAAAAATTTACAAAATATCTTCAGCCGTCTATCGAAAATAATTTAAAAATAAACAAAAATAAACGTGTATTTTTCCAGCCTGAAGTAGAATATTTGGGACACATCATAAGCGCTCAAGGAATTCGACCGTCAGATACCGGCTTGCAAGCAATTAAACATTTACGGCGCCCCAAGGACTTAAAGGAGCTTCAAACATTTATCGGCAAGGTAAATTATTACAATAAATTTATTCCTAACTTTGCTCAGCAGACTGCTCCGCTGGATATGCTCGGTCGCAAGGGAGTGCCATTTTGTTGGAATAATGAACAAGACTCAGCTTTTTTAAATATTAAACAGCAAATTGTTGAAGCTGCACGCCTAGCACATTATCAATTGGATCTTCCATTAGTTTTAGCAACAGATTCATCTTCATATGGAATAGGAGCGGTTATAGCACACATTCTCCCGGATGGTACAGAACGTCCCATTGCGTTCGCATCAAAAACATTGGATGTACATCAAGCTAAATACAGCCAAATAGAAAAGGAGGCCTTATCAATTATTTAAGGGGTCACAAAATTTCATCAATATTTGTATGGGCGGTCCTTCATCTTATATACAGACCACAAGCCTCTACTGTCAATTTTCAGGCCAGACAAAAGCCTACCACAAACATCTGTCAATCGTTTACAACGCTGGGTTATCACGCTCATGGGATATCGATATAAAATACGATATAAGCCGACACACATGCATGCAAACGCAGACGCGCTTTCGCGTTTTCCAAAAGGACCCGATACTAATTTTGATAGCAAGGAAAGAAGTGATGATGACTCTTTGTACATTGTGGAGGAGGAAGTAAGTAATTTTCCAATAGATAAATTTAAATTACAAAACAGCATTACACTGGACAAAATGCTATCCCGAGTACGTGACTATATTCAGGATGAATGGCCAGAACGATTAAGCACACAACAACAAAGCCTACAACCATATTTTAACCGAAGAAATTCTCTAATGATCTTTAACGAGATCATATTGCTGCAAACGGATTGGATAAGAGTAGTTATTCCGGAATCGCTTCGTAAGCAAGTCCTCAACATGTTACATGAGGGACATTGGGGAGTTATAAAAATGAAACAACTGGCGTGGAGGCATTGTTGGTGGCCAGGTATAGACAGAGAAATCGAAGCTAAAGTATCTGTCTGTCGCATGTGCCAATCATCAAGCCCTAATCCACCAAAAGCACACACTAGTTGGCCTGCTGCAGAGAAACCGTGGCAGCGAATACATCTCGATTTTGCTGGACGTTTCTTCAATCGGATGCGGCTCATTTGTATTGATTCGTTTTCCAAATTTCCTTTCGTAGTAACCATGAGAAAGACAACAGCGCAGAGCACTATTCAAGCGCTTAGTCGGATATTCGCTTTGGAAGGACTTCCAGATACTATCGTGAGCGACAAAGGGCCTCAATTTACAACAAACGAATTCCGAACATTTTGCAGAACTAACGGAGTACAGCACTTGACCACCGCACCTTTTCATCCGGCATCTAACGGAGAAGCTGCGAGGTTTGTTCGCACATTCAAAACAAATTTCCGCAAAGTTATTGAAGAAAAAGGAGACACTGAGACCGCGTTAAACAATTTCCTTTGTTCTTATAGAACAATTCCTAATCCTTCACTAGGAAAATCTCCGGCAGAGCTCTTGCATGGTCGTCAGCATCGTACCATTTTATCGCAACTGGTTCCAGATATTAACAGAAAAGAGCGAAGATACAAGAGATACAAGAACAAGTAGTCCCGATCAGAATACATTACCTAGACGTTCTGAAAGAGATAGGAAGCCAGTAGTTCGTTTTCAAGCGTAGTTTATTTAGCGGGCGACGAACTGTAGGATATATCGTATCATAACAATTATGCCAATCATCGTCAATAGCATCATCATAGCACCATCGTTGTGAGCAAGTCAGAAGTACTCAGTCAGCCGTGAGTCGCCAGCCAGCTTGCATCTCGTTAACATCTCCACCGCGTACCCCGTGCTCAGCCAGTAATTTTATATTAGATTTATATAGTAAATATCAGTAGGTGTTTAGGTTAGACATTATATATATGTATAACCCGAAGTACCTATATACAATAAAGTGAACTAATAATTAATTCTAGCCGCCTGAGTTTTAATTAGTAAATCCAGACATAACAATAATAGCAATTATTTTGAATGTATTTGCAATCTTAACACATTCTTCTTAAAAGTGCAAGAGAATAATACATCAAAACTGTAAAAAAATTTCCAACTGGGATACATTGCTTTTTTTTGAGTAACAAATCTCCGAGAGAGATGGTTGCGTTGAGTGGTCCAGGCTGATTCTGTGATGTAGTACTAACGCAACACGCAAAGGTTTTCTGCTGACACGAAACGCTTCTTCTTCTTCCTTTTTCTTCTTTATTTTCAGCCCACTGCGTGGCGTATACAGGTTCGATTCGCTTCGAATGAATCTGCTTCTTTAAAAAAAATTTTACATTTTTTTTTCTATTTTTCTCAAACTTTTCATTTCTTTCTTCTTTTTTCATTTTTCATTTGTTGTTCAAATCACCCAATTTCGCTATTTTAGACCTGTTGATGAGTCAAACCAAGACTTGAAACTTGTCACCAAAAATTAATGAGTTGTGTGATGAAATAACAAATTAGAACATTTTTTAGCTTTTGCTATATACCGGAGAATCCCAAAAAAATCTTTCTTGAACAAAATTAAGTTTAACCCGGTAAAAAGTCCAAAAGAGTAATCTTTTTATTTATTTCAAAATAAGATATAAATTTCTAAAAGAATGTAAGATTAATCCCAATAGAAAATGAACGTCACTAAATGAGGGCCCCCACGACATCGTCGAAGTGCGTTCACGAAACCTCGCTTTTTAAGATAGGAAAGAACAGAAAGCGAGGTCATTACAATTTCCTTAAACCTTTCTTCGAACAGTCCCTCGATCGCTAATCTACTGCTTTTCTTCTAGGACCATTTCCTTCAAACTTACGCATTAACCCTGGCGTTGATTCAAGTTCACATGGTAGCACTTCGATAACCAACGCAAGTGGGATTCACTTAAAGAAATTGGGTATATGGGACAATTCATGCCTTCCTGGAAACTTGTTATATATTCAATTTTCAATAATTTCGAAATTGAGGAGCAACTACTCCAGAAAAGCTATCAACACTAACATAATTTTGTAAGAAACTAGTATCTCACACCCCCTGCCAGCACTGTAATGTAACAATCAATGCAATAAACTCCACTTTATAGGAAATTTCCGACAATAATTCCATTCTGAGGCACCTGTTCCACTTGCCTGCAAGATCCTAAAAGGTGTTAATAAAAATAATAGGCAGACAGTCAAAATTTGTTTTTGGAACAATGGATAGTAAAGATTCCAAACAGATACAAACAACCCTAGCTACTCTGCATAAAAATCAGAATGAACTACACCATATTATCGATTCTCGCAGTGGTTAGCACCATTGAAACTTTAAGTAAATCCCAATTTATTCTACAAAATCAATTTCAATAACTACAAAAACCGATGGATACCATATTCCGTATTGTACAAAATAGAATTGAACTCGGGGATACGCTCCATCTATTTAATGAGGTCACCAGTCTTATGGCAACAACGATGGGAAAACTTCTTTACAAACAAGCCGTATTCACCAGAATAATTCATGAAGCGAAGCCATGAAAGTTAGACAAGCATCTAACTACGACTGAATTGTTTGTAAGCGTATCTAAGAAGGTACAGCTGGAATCACCTCATGACACCAACTTTCGCTGAAGCCAACAATCGAAAAATTACAATCTGTTTATAAGATAGCCAAGGACGACTTACTTTGTGGGCACAGTACCCTAAAGCAGGATTTACATTATGATGACATGCATTTTTTACAGAAATTGTGAGGGAGATAGCTTATTGAAATTTAAATGCTGCCGAAGCAATCATTGCAATACGTTACACGTACAGTCCTCTCTGCTGTATATGGAAAACATCCCAAATTGTCAAACAGGCAAACTGTCAAATTGTAAATTGTGAACTGTCAAGTTTTTAATCGTGAGTTATTAATTGTTTATTAAACAAGTGAAAAAGCTATAATTGGTCTAAAACCAATTCTTGTGATACCCTAGATGAATGCCCATATGAAATTTCGTACGGTCACCCATTTGAGCAATTTTGATTTTGACGTGTTCTCAGGTAGTGTCCAAATATATAGTGGAAAACGAAATTATTGTATGGCAACCCCACGAAGGAGTTGCCCGATTTGTCTCATTTTCGAACTTAATTTTACTTTTTTTTTTAATGTCCGTGTACAAAATTTCAGCTTTCTAGGTGAACGCGTTCTCGAGTTATCGTGCGCACAGACAGACGGACGGACGGACGGACGGACAGACGGACAGACGGACAGATGGACGGACAGACGGACAGACGGACAGATGGACGGACGGACGGACAGATGGACATGCAAAAATCAAAATAACTTTTAATTTTATGCGAGGGTATCCAATCCATTTTGCTCTACCATCATTATTTCTGTGCGTTACAAACGGAATGGCATACTTAGTATACCCTATAGATTTCATCTAGAGTATAAAAATGGAAACAGACGAAGAAGTTTTGCTAGTCGACATTATATTTAGTTGTACTGAATCTGAATCAGAAGAAAGAGCTTTACCCCAGCAAAATAAAAGAAAAAGGAAAATGTTGGTGCGTGATTTTTATAAGCAAAGGGATCAGTTGGGCGCTCATACTACAATTGTGAAAACTTTTAGTGTAAATGAACCAATTTTATTTAGAAATTATATGCGTATGACTCCAGAACAATTCGAAAATCTACTAGGAATTGTGGGGCCCCATATAAATAAAGAAAATTGCATACGAAAGGCGATTAGTCCAATTGAACGATTGGCACTTACTATTCGGTAAATGTTGACTTTGAATTAATATGTAAGCATAATTCATAATCTAACTGAACTCAATATTACAGATATCTAGCTTCTGGAGATTCACAAAGAAGTATAGCTTTCGCTTATTTGTGTTCACCTTCAACAGTTCACAAAATAGTAAAAGAAACTACCCGGATAATTTGGGAAAAGCTGTAAGGAGAAGTGTATGATAAATTCACCAATGACAGCTTCAAAGCAATTGCAATTGGTTTTGCAAGCCAGTGGCAATTTCCGAATTGTTTGAGAGCAATTGATGGGATAGCCGAAAGAGCTTAATACGTGATTGTACGAACGAATATTATAATAATTATGTTTTAGGCGCCGTCAAAATCGGGCACAACCTTTTATATTTACAAAAAAAAACCATTCAATTGTTTTACTGGCAATTTGTGACGCGAAAGATTTGTTTACAATGTGTGACATAGGTGCCGCCGGACGACAAAGTGATGGTGGTATTTTCCTTCATTGTGAATTCAGCAAAGCATTTTCATCCCAGCAATGAAGTACGTTATTTTTTACAAGGAAATCTAGGGAAATCTTTGACAACTTTTATCTTTTTTTCTTTTCAGCATACCGCGGCCTAGTGCGATTTCATTAGGGCACACTGTGCCATATGTATTCATCGCTGATGATGCATTTCCTCTTGGAGAAAATATGATGAAGCCCTTTAATAAGGCAAATCTCACCATCACGGAGAGGATTTTTAATTATAGGCTGAGTAGAGCCCGTCATATCATCGAAAATTCTTTTGGAATATTAACGTCCAAATGGAGAATTTTTAGAAAACCAAGTTGGAGACAAGAAGAATCTGCATTGGGAAGTTTTAAACCAAATGTCTACAACTCGACTATCGGTGCGAAGAATGCACGAGCAAGTTGTGCTGATTATTTTATGACGGAAGGAGCCTTGCCCTGGCAAATGTCTAAAATATAAAATGCTAAATAAAAATTTATAGATCGTGTATTTTTTTTTATGTTGAACAAGCTTCTCATTATATCTAATTGCAGCTCTGGTCTGTCAGGCTCCGGCAAGGATTTCATTTCCTGGGCGATGAAATTGCCAAAACTATCCTCAGCACTTTCACTCCTTACTGCTCTACTTTCAATTACTTCCAGTGCTCTCCGTTTCAAAGCCATACATTCAGAGTGCGTTTTTCTTTTTGATGTGTGCGGTCTTTCAAAGTTAGGCACGTTGCACGAATTATCCGTCGATGTAGATGGTGAATCCATTGTTGACATAGTACTGCAAAATAAATTTAATTGATTTAGAAGGTTTAATAATAAGATTTTGATTTATTAAATACTGTACCGTCTGGGTTAGTACACTTGTCGTCCAAAAAAGATAACAGCCTGGCATATTTATATTCTTTTCCTGTGGCGCATGACCCACTTGGCACTCCCGCTTTGGCCCGCATATAAGCGCTTTTTATGCCATCCCACCGCTTTCTTAAGTTTGTTACTTTTAATTCATTATAGCCTGTTAAGTAAAATATTAATCAGAATGAGAATTATATGTATGTACTATATGTTGTTTCGTACTTATCTCACGTGCTACTTCCCTCCAAAGATTGGGCCTCAGCATCCTGTTTTTGTAATTGGAGCTGCTGAGGTCCCACAAAGCCTCTCGGTTTCGCACGGCTTCAATTAATTTTTCAGCTACAAGTAAAGCAATAAGTAAAACTAAATCAAAATTCAAATTAAAAGAAGGGAAGAGAAAAACAATAAAAGATAACAAACTCGCAACAAACAGATAATCAGGAAATTCCAAACAAAGAGTATAGAAAGTCAATCGCCATTCAGACACACACGCAATTTGCAGGTAAACTAAATATTCCAAGCATCAAAAGAAACAATTGATAAATATAACTGAACAGTTCCTACCATCAATGTCATTTTCTGGAGTAACCGGAGTTGAACAAGCAGCCGCATAGGAGTATTCTGCTTCTACAACATCGTCAATCGTTTGACGCACTGCTACCTGCTTGTGGTTGGACCACAATTTCCAAAATTACTTCAATATTTTCTACAAAGAAACAATTAAAAACTTTCAAGTTCGTAATATTTAATTAAAAATTAAAAACTTACTTTTATTTCCTTCCATTTTTTAAATAATTTTCTTGACAGATATGTATGTGCCATAAAATTATAGTAACAACATCAATATGGTAGCAAGAGTAGTCGAAATTGTCAAATTAAGATTGCCAATAACAATGTTTTAGTTTCAGTAA
Source organism: Dioctria linearis (assembly GCA_963930735.1). Taxonomy (NCBI): domain Eukaryota; kingdom Metazoa; phylum Arthropoda; class Insecta; order Diptera; family Asilidae; genus Dioctria; species Dioctria linearis. The sequence continues at coordinate 34,594 of CAWVNZ010002716.1, forward strand.
CTATAAAAACTCCCTATGCTTGAGGTCTTTTTATGGATCCGGACACGCACACAGTGAGAAATCGACGTCCGGAAAAAATTCCGGACGCGTTTGCTTCTCTCCTCACTGATAAATAAATTTCCGTATACGATGCACTATCTCCCTCACAATTTCTGTAAAAAATGCATGTCATCATAATGTAAATCCTGCTTAATGTGCCAAATTTCAATACCACGTATAAATGACTTTTATCAGATTTTTAGACGAAGGGCACTGTGGTGCCGGGACAATGGTGGTCGACTCAGCTATAGAAATATTCAAAAGCTCAGAAGAATTTCAGAATACCAACTACTTGAACTATATCGGCAACGGCGACTCAAAAATTTAAAAAGATATTGTCGATTCAAAACCGTAGGAAGATTTCGTCGTCGAAAAAAGAGAATGTGTCGGATATGTGCAAAAGCATTTTGAAACTTCAAATGCATTTTTCTCGAAAACATGTTTTCAAAATCGGCGAGCAGTGGAACTCAAAAAGTTTACATCCGATTGACTTGAAATTTTAACTGTAGCTTCATCGTTTGATTATCTAGTGGAGTACAAACAACTTTAACGATTGATTAAAAAAAACAATTATAAATAATTTAAGTCAATTTTTTTCGTCGAACACGCGATTTTTTGTTAATACAATCGCCATTTCGCGGAAAAAAATCTAAAAATATATTCACATGTACTTCACTAGCAAAACTCATGTAGATAAGAAAAAAAAATTGTTTTGCTGTAGGTGGAGTTGAAGGAGACTTCTACTGCTCGCCGCGGAAGACCTTTTTGAAATAGCGGTTTACGGTAGTCACTGCACAGCCGCCATTTTGTAAAAAATGTCAATAAACTGTTTTTTCTCTTCTTCAATCTCAAATGTCCTTAAAAAAATCTCAAATGTCCTTAAAAAAATTAAATTAAAAAAGCGTTGTTTTTAGAGCATTTGTTTCCTTTTATTCTCGGTATAGTAGTCCCGACACTTTGATTGTGTAAATTATTTAAATAATAATAAATTTTCTTTTCATCAATTGATAGAGTGTTGAGAAAAAATTTCCTCCACACCTTGTGAATGTTCTCATCAATTTCCAAGTAATATAAGAATGTATTTTGTTTTTTCTCTGAGTTTTTCTTTCTTCGCCGTTGTATGCTACTTTTCTTAACAAACTTGGAACAGAAATTGTTTTTGTTATCGTCGGATAGACTCTAAAATGCTTTTTGTGTATATCTGCTCTCTTCTGTTCAGTGAAATTTATAGTACATAAATAAAAACACGTTTGAGCACAAGGCGGCTTCATTATTTTCGCAGGCATTATTTTTCCCCTTATGTTAGTATATTCGTTCCCCTTTTCGCGCAGTTTGTTACAGAAATTTTGCTTCCGTGCATGTGGACAACGCCTTTTCTTTCTAAATGTACCCTGAACTGGAAAGCATGTTTGGCTTACTAAAAAAAAAAAAAAAATTATTAGTTTTCATAAATTAACAACTTTGGATCAAAAGTTTTTCAAGGTTTTATTTGTGCTGTTATATTCCGATGGTATACTTCTAAAATTTAGTCCCTAATTTCTTATAGTAAGACTTTTAAAATTATTCGCTCTACGTCGTGGCCTGCATTCTCTCGGGTCAAAGTCTGGGTCGTCGCCTGACTCAGCTCCTGAAAGATATTCTTAGAAACAAAATTCTAACGAAATAATATTGCCATAGCCAAACTAATAACAAGCAAAGACTGGGCAAGTGGAACAAATCTCAGGAATTCTTTTCTTGAATATAAAAGCTAGATTGCCTCCCTGATGTAGGGAAGGCCTCAATTTTTTCCTAGAAATTTACTGTAAGTTTTTGCTTACAATTTAAACGCATTTTTGGAGGCTGACAACGGCACACATTGTATCTGAAAATAACTCCAGTCGGCCACCAAAGTCAATAAAATCTGCCGAAACTTTTTCTGTAAATTTCTCAGAAGGAATAAATGCTTATGCTCATCTACGCATCTATGATCCTAAAAAGTTTTAGTAGCTCAAGCCCGGTTACGTTGTCGACCTCCAAAAATGCGTATAAATTCTAAGAAAAAATATCCAGTAAATTTCTAGGAAAAAATTAAGGCCTTACCTACATCAGGCGAGGTATCGTCGATTTCATATTCGAGAAAAGCGTAGCTGATTTTTGTTCTACGTGCCCAGCCTTTGCATGTTATTAGTTTGTCCATGGTATTGCATTTAGCATACCAAAAGGTTCTTCTGGGGCCGGATTTTGTAACACGGAGAATTTGGGAGATGAGAATTTCGTTTTCTTAGAGTTCCTAATTCTCCATTCCCAATCCACTAACATCGGGACGGATTCTGTAACACGGAGACTTTGGGAATTTGGATGATGAGAATTTCGTTTTCTTACAATTCCTAATTCCCTAAATCTCCATTCCCAATTCACTAACATGGTTGGAGAATTAGGAAAAACGTAAGAAATGTGAAAAAGTGCGAATTGCCTGGGACGATTAAGAGTATCACTTTTACCAAAATTTAAAAAAAAGTAAGACAATATCAGCAGCTGCAATAATTCGTAGGGGATCTCAGGATCTCTAAGCCCAATAAAAAAATAAGAATTTGCTTTGGTAATTAGGTATGCGTAGGTATTATAGGCTATATTTTATTTCGATTAACGAGAATTTGCAGATATGAGCGACCTCGGCCGTAAATTTTGTTGTTGCAATATTCACGGGCGCCTAACTCTGTGTGGGAGGGCTGTAGGGTATTGCGTTTTTTCTGATGGATTAAGGGTTTAGAGTACAAAAATATAGGTGAAAAATGTTGAGGGGGTGTTTTGGGGGTTGGGGGTCGTACCACCCCTCATAGAGGGTTGTCCAAAGTACGTCATGTTTGGTACCAAATTAAAGAGGGAGGAGAGGGTAATCGAGTGGTGTAGTTTGTCTCTAATCGTTACAACGTGATAGCTGACTTGACCACCGGAAAACGGTGTTTTTGCACTAGTGTCGTATACACCCCAGTTTCGATATTTTGCATATATTTTTTCCGTTCTTTGTTTCACATCACACATTTTGTCATGGGAAGTAAATTTCAAAACTTACCAATTCTTCGCAATGATGAGTTGAAAATATTTCAATTTTTGTACCAAAAACGGCCAATTTTTCACCTTAAAAAGGACTGACTGCTACACTTATTTTACAGTTGTTTCTAAAACCGTTTATTGGATTCAAAAATCAATTACATATTTAATTAGGGGACAAAATGTAGATGCGATTTAATCCTACACACAAGCTTTACCGTGTATATTTAAAAAATTTACAGCATCTCTTCTGTACTGGACGAGGCGACGACCAAATTGATCTATAACATATATTGATTTATAATTTTTAGCGGGTACTTTGAGAGACAAAATCCATGTTCCTCTGTAAGTATTGCATTGATTTCCATAATTAATTTTTTACAATATAGAATACATAAGTCAATTTGAAATTCCTAGGTACCTAGATACCTTCACAAAATGAAACAAAAGCAGACAATACAGTTTTTCCACTTACTTTTCCACTTGCAAAACATCGGACAATTCACCAGTGGAATGGAGAATTCGGGTATTATCTGCTTACTTCTCAAATTCTCCGGAGAATTTGGAAGTTTGGGCGAATTCAAAATCTCATCTTGCCATCTTCAAAGAAAGTGAAATTTAAGTATTCTTGCGCAAACAAATTAATATAATATTCATGCTAACCTCAATAATGTTGGTGATGGCGATGATGATTCCATCTTTAACGAGTTTCTAAGCAAACCTATCTACTCAGTTTGAAGCTCAAACTACGACTGATACCATAATACTTTGCTCGATCCGTTTAAAGCAGCGGAATACGTAATAAGAAGCAAGGAACATACGGCAAAACAAGTCTAATCAACATATCAACAAAATTTGCCGTATTTACTCAAGATAATGTACATACAGCAAACCAATATTTTAGTTTCTAAAGTCTCAGGCATTATGTACATGAATGAGGCTAACCAATTCTTCTGACAAAAAAGCTGATATTTTCAAACGTTGTGTGCTGTAGACGCCAAAAAATGGCATTTACATCAAAATAATATGGTTATTACTGTCTTTTTAGGTGATATACGTCAAAACTCACACTAAATATCGCAAAATCCAGGAAAGGTAGGAACAAGTTGACTGCATATTTGAAAAGAGCATTGTTAAAAATCTTTGTATTGATTATTAGTTTAAAAGTCGTTAAATTTGCGTATACGGCAAACCAATTCTCAACTGAATATGTAATGCAACATAAATCGTATAAAACCAAATAGCAAACATCGTATTTCTTCTTACGTGGTTGTTTATTTTTAAAATAGTTCCTTTCTCAAAAGGCGTCTCATGTTCCGTTTCGGTGTGGGAAACCTGCCTCCTGGCGAAGGTGTAAAACACCGAGTTCGGTGAGTGTATTTAAAAATCCAATTCGACGCGGTCGAGTTTGTAATGGTAGGATTCGTTGCCCTCGTAAACAATACTTAATTAATTAATATACAAATTTAAGGGAATAGATAAATTTACAAAAGTTTCTTTTTATTTGTAACCCGAAAGTGCACTCCACAACAGTTTCAACAAAAAACGTACCAGAACTCAATGCTTTCTAATACAATCCATACTAGATAGCTAGATAAAAAATCTCAGTCAAACTAAAAGATGAGGGGAAAGATCTTTTGGGTTTGGCTAGAAATGCAAGATATCAGAGTCTACATATCAAAGGCCCTAGAAATATCTATAGATCTCATCACAATCATGATGACTGCAAATCCATCTATGTTCTGTAGTCTGTTAGTAAGTCTCTAGATAATCATTCACATTAGGAGCCATTTTGAATGAGGTGTTTATTTTCAATTCAATTTCTATTTAGAGACCTTCAGAAGAAAGAAATTGATATCCACAAATTTTCCGGATATGTGATCATTTTATCTTACTGTTTTATTTCCCTGGTCGCACGTTATGGCGCCAACAAAAATTTCTTACTGTTAGACTGCCCTATTCCGATTATTACATAACTTTAACTGTAAGCTTTAGTAATTAATTGGAAATACCGAATTGAACTAAAGATCTACAGAAGTGATAGAAATACTCGAAATTTCAATATATTTGTAATACTTGTAATTGATAAAAGAAGTTTACAAGTGTGAGCTGGAATTTACGTTAAAAATAAGATTTATCTCGGTCCGCTATGGATACAATTATTGTATCTGAAAGCACCACATTGGATATTTGATCCGTTAGATATAAAAATTTATCGTTTGTTTACCTTTTTAGCTTTTAACATTTTTTTCAATAAAAGGCAGGCAGAGCCAACTACATTGTTTCTAGATGTTTAGAAGTTGCCTACAACACCGTAACTTTTTCTTCTCTTACAGAGTAGGTACATTCCTATTTTCAATTTCCTCAAACATATATCACAGCACAAGATTCAAGAAATTCCCGAAAATCTTCTAATAATCCATAAATTCAAAGAAATATCCAGGATGTTAGGAGCCCTTCCGGCTTTAAAGTATTCCCATCACGCACGACTTGTTTCCATTTTTCACTTGTTCATATCCATATGAATGTACTTATATCCCTTCATCCAGAGGATACTTAGTTTAGACAAAACTGAGTTCAGTGAACGTATGAAGGAAAGGAGTGGAGGATTTCCGTGCGTATTGTCTGACGATTTGCAATCATATACAAATAAACATATTTGGATCACATTGAAATCATTGAGTGAAAGACAAATTTATCTTTTAGTATCCACGAGCTTTATATATATACGAAAGAGTTCAAAGAGAATCGCGTTTTTTAATTAGATATTAAAACAAGATTAGTAGCATATAAAAGGTTTGTGCTATTGTCTGGAAATGATAATGCAGGAAAGGTACAAAGATGTCATCTTTAAATAACGGAAAACACAAACTTTGCATATAGTTTCAATCGGCATATCATTATACTTGTTATAACAATGGCTATAGATAATCTAAATGCACCGTAGTATTGGTATTGTATTCTAATGGGAATGTTTGGATTGCTATACATGCTACAGTAAAGGCAAGAATGAAACATATAGCCGTGATGTAATTTAGATTGATTTGTTTATCATAATAATAAAAAAAATTCATTTGCATCGGTGATGTTTAATTCACATACAGTCATATACAGAAAGATCATTACTACATTTATGTATTTTAATATATGGCAGAATATATATATATAGCTCCAATATGAAGTATTATTCCTTGATTTCTATAATCGTGAACATATGGAACTCTACTACTTACCAGACTCTACTTCACAAACAACATTTTCAGTTTTATCAGCAACTTTGAAAGTAAATATTTCCATTAAGTAAGTCTTGTTCGAAAATCTTGAAAAGTTTTAGAAAGTTTTTACTCTCTTCTAGGGGCAATCAGTTTCGGAAATCCATTAAGTTTAGAATTTTCTCTGCAGAAAAAAAAAAAAAGAAAACTTGAACCAATAAAGACGAAATTCATTGAGAAAAGATGAGTTGAAAAGTAGATTTTCTTTAAGTTTACTCTTAGGAGAAGCAGATGAAGTGGCAGCTTGTTGGACTATTTCCTGCATCCTTGAATAAGGATGATTTGCTATTTTCCCTGACAAGGACAATTTGAAGTTGTTTTTTTTCTTGGCATTAGGTACGTGGTAAGGATATTTTGCTGATATAACTGTCTGAATAATTTTAAAGGGTAAAATTGTTGACATGGGGAAGGAAATCACACATGACTTTGAAATTGACAAAAAACTTTTCGCGAGTTCATTCAAATTCGGGATACGTAAAAGTTTTACGATCAGGACGAAGATGCTGGCATTGTTGAGAGCGCACAATATAGAGTGATTTGCAACGTTATGCAAACAAACTGCTGTGTCATCCATATTAGATTAGTATGAAAACACCCGAGCAACTTAAATTTAATTTATATTGTGCTAAGATATATTCACTTTATCATCGCAACTCAGAAGATAAATAAAACTTTTTATTCCAAGTAAATCTTCCCCTCTCCCATAGCCTTTCTGATCTTTGGATTTTTACCTACCTTTTTGTTAAAATTACTAAGGATTTTTTTAAGGAAATGAAAGATAGTTTAGATATAGTCTTCATTAAGATGCAAGCTAGCGCTAGGTGTCTTTTAGTTGGTCACCAGTTTCAAGAATGTGAACAATAATTTCATGCAATACTTAGCTTAATAGGAGTTAATATGTATATATAATCTCGAATTTCGAATCTTATTTGCACGAAAAGCTATATCTCGTAAATTAATCAAAAAAACTTGGGATATAATAAATAATAAGTTAATGAAAGAAATGCATTTATTTGATACAAGCCTAAGCGTTAACGGTAGAAAGTAAGAAATCCCGACAATAAAAGCAGCCAATTTAATTTCCCCTACGTGAGGTGATAATGCCAAGAGCAGAATTCAAATGATAAGAAGAACTCTGCGGTGATCTCTCTACTTTACACCAAAGATGATGAATCTGATTGGAGGAACACATCATTATTATTTGTGTAAAGACATAATATATGAAAGACTAGGCTGAAAGTGCCGCAAGTGCGTTTGAGAGCTCGCGAGATCTCTATACTTTGACCAAGCTAGACTATATTCCGCTTTATTGCCTATGCTTCTTTTATGAGTTGTTCAGACCAAGTGCAGCTTTATTGATCTTATATATGCTAAGGTCCCGAACTATTGAGAATGAACAGCCTGGACGTGTGAAACAATTCTTCTTTATTCAATTAATATCAATTTTTTTATATGAATTAATTACATTTCAAAAGAAATTGCTAAATCAGCAATTTAACTGCTTTCTTGCTCACAAAATGCCTTTTTTCAGTATGGATGGCTTTTGTTTATTTGACACACATTTTTGTAATTCATAAATTAATTGCGTCATTTGGCTTGCTAGCTTTAGTACAAATTGCTGATACTTATTTTATTTTAATTGATTTCAATTTAGTGGTATGTAGAAAGTGTTGAAAGTTGGTTTCCATTTTTTCTTTTTTTATTTAACAATTGTGTTTGTGCATCAAATTGCATGTTTACATGTCGCACTTTCTATGTACATATTATATGTTTCTACGTACATATATTTACATGCTTTATCTGTTTTGAGTTAATTATAATATTTTAATGCTTATGCATAGGGATATGGGTATGTTATTATGGGGTTACTTATGATGCCTTAAGATATGCATATTACAACTGTCTACTCCACCAAACAAGTGACTACCGATCTTCCCAATAAAGCCCTATTGCCAATTGAAAAAAGCAAAAGAAAATCTGCTACAATTGGGAGGTTTGTCGGATATATACCCAGCGCAGATCGAGGTCGTTTGCATCTCCCGCTTAATGAAAGAGTTCAATCCAATCTGGCACCTCTCAAGTTGAAATGTAGCCTAGGTCGTATAGTCGTTCTCCTTGTTTCACAAATACCACCAAACACCAAACTGGTATGCGTTAAATTCATGAGTAACATTTGGAAAACCCATCCTAGTTATTTCCCTCTAGGTTTTGTCCACATACCCCAGCTTGTTTACGCAAACAATTTTGGTTTTGAAGACCTCTGCTTTTCGATGGCGGGTTTGTTTAAGGCTGTCGCCGAAGATACAATACCTGAGTGATTTATTAAAGACTGATATGTCCTCTACATGCTTATTTCTCTTTTTTTTTTGTTATCAGTCCAAAATATACTTTTTTTTCTATAACAACTTTTATATTTCTTACAACTTTTGGTTATTTCCAGAAAAACACTTCTATTTTCAACTTTTGGTTATTTCTAGACCACCACTTTTTGTTCTTGCTCTTTTTTTTAAAATCAATAGCGCGAGGTGACCACAATCTAGAATTGAAGCAAACTCCTTGAGCTTTTCTTTTCGGTGCCCCAGTACTTTCCAATCCATATTTGTATTCTCGCCCCGAAAAAATTATTTGACTCGCTTTAGACGTGTATATCCACGTTCTATGAGGCCCCGTTTGAACCGAAAACTGTTGTGACTCAGGTACGCCCCGAATCACAACTATAAGGGCAAATCATCAATATGTTGCCCTATCCAACATATTGATGATTACATGTTGACCCTGAAAAACAAAAATCATTCAACTTAAATCTAAATTCATTTAAATTTAATTTGCCTCTAAAAGTCCCTTTTCATATTACAATAAAATGCAATTATGCATAAATTGCATTTTATTATCGCACAAACATTCCGCTCGCAAGGTATGCATACTACTTACATGCATAGCGCTTATCTAATTACATCTTGTTTTGTGCAAATCGTAATTCATGAAAAATAAATCATATTTTCTCACGTACAATTTTCGACGTCGTGAGAAAGCGAAAAAAGCAAAAAAGAGGAGCTTTTTTTTACGAATATGAAGGTACCTGTGAAAACCGAGAATATTAATAGATCTTTGAGAAATTTAATGAAAATATTGTGAAAACCGAGAATATTAATAGATCTGTAAGAAATTTAAAGAAAATATTGTGAAAACAGGGAATATTAATAAATCTGTGAGAAATTCAAAGGAAATATTGTGAAAACAGTGAATATTAATAAACCTGTGTTAATTTTAAAGAAAGAAAGTTTTTTTCTTCTCCCAAATCGATAACAGTTAAAGAGGTCGAGTGCTCTCCGTTACGAGCACGGCACTTGGACCACAACAAATTGGTGGCAGCAGACTAAAACTAACACAGTGCCTTTAACAAAAAAAAAAAAAAATCAATTAAATTTTAATTAAATACATAAATTTTTTTTTTTAAATAATTAAAAAAAAAAAAATCCGTGTACCCAGGAGGTACTTAGAGGAGATAGTTTAAGCGCCCAAGCGCTCACCGTGGGACCGAAGGAGGGTTCATCCCTGCCTCACTAAGACGATATATAGAAGGAAGGAAGACGCCCGACGTATCTTCAGGATCATAATAACGTCTGCCAATTTCAACTTTATATTCCCAACTATAACTCTACAAGAAATCGTCGCCCAGGACACGCGACGTATCAACATCTACAAACATCTTAATCGCCATCTATATTCATCATACTCATAACCAGCATCAACTCCAGATTCATACATTTCGGATAATATATAAGGTAGAAAAATTGAACACTATAATATATCGGGAGAAACAAGTTATTTTTAATATTTACGTGATTAGATTTCCTTTTTCGAATTTTACATATTTTTTTGATTACTTACATTTTCCATAATTAGCTAGACATTTCCATATTTTCTGATTTTTTTTTTCATATTTACAAGTTATTTACATAATTACACTTTTTGTGGTTGTTTACATTTTATCTGATTAATTAAGCATTTGCATATTTTTCTTTTATTGATTTTGATTGTGATTTATATATATATATCAAGAAGAAAACAACTTCCTTATATCACCTTCGATTCTTATTTAACTTGATGGAAAATTTCAATTCAAACCATACAATTCAATACCTACTCTTCCACGAAGCGACCTCTGCGGTAAGACTTCGTGAGTGTGCTGGTCAGAGGACTTCGGAAAGAATCAATAATTATTCTCCTTCAATAAAGCTTCATAAGCCTGTTGACTAGGAGGAGATTTTGGTTGGAAGCAGCGGTTTAAATTACCCGCTTTTGGTTAGCAAACAAATTTCATTTTCTTTTATCGACAATATACATATATATATACAAATGTTTAACATTTTGCATGTTGATATGACATTTTTCCTTTTTTTTAATAACTTCAAAACTTGTTATTGAAATCATAACTCTGTTTCCAATAATATTTGACAAGCAAATTTTGCTTTACTTTTTCTTTTTTCGAGCATATCTTTTAGATTGTCCTGAAAATTTTGGTTTCTCCTTCATCCTAATTTTTATACCGAACAAAAACTCGAATATCTACCACACGAGAAATTTTTCTAATTTTTCATACTAATTCGTTGTTTTAATCAATCAAGCTAAAACATATTCTAAATTGCTCCATAAGAGTTATATACAATTTCAGAGATAATTTTTATTCTAATTGAAATCAAGTGTTTTTGGATTTATTCACACATTTTTCCTTTTATTGTGGTGCTGTGTTTCCAAATTTTATTTGCTGTACTCTCCTCAATTTTTACGCCCCACATAATATAACAACATGACTGACGTAACAAAAACATTCGATGAGCATTGCTTGTAACAAGTCCCAAAAATGACAGAAATTAGACAAATTCTGAACGACTATCATAGAGCGAATAAACCTAAAAGGACTTCAGATTTTACTTCTGGAAAACTCTAACAGTTGGAAGAACTATGGGCTTCATTTGAAAAAATTGAAACCCTGATTCAAGATCATGAAAATTTTACTGAAACTCATAACTATTTTAAGCAATCATGCTATGACAAAACGAACGACTGGTACAATCTTACAAATACAACTCTGTCTGATAGGTTGAAATCCATATCAGTCCACACAGATCGCAAAAATAACCCGTTTTACGTCCCACTTCCAAAAACTTCTCAAAAAACAACTGCAGCTGAGAACTAGGACAGCTCAGACAAAGATCAATCGAATACAGTACGATTTCGATTGCTAGAAGATAGACAAAAAACATTATCCCATATTATCCAGTCTATAGATAATAATTCACTTGCAACTGCAACCCAGGCATATCTAAACCAAAAACTAAACTCGTTGCACAAATATTGTTATGATTTTGAAGAAACACACAATGAAATAATCTTGAGTGTTGGCCCAAATGACAAAGACAGCGAATACTTCGCATAAAAATGGAAACATCATTCTCAGACACTGTAATTGCTCTGCAAGAACAATTGGACTCTCTATTCCAAAATGTGACGAATACTACAAATAATTCCACAGAGCATCACCACAATGTCTCTTTCAGGGACCAATCAAGTTTTTTCCAATCTGAAGCGAGAACATTAATTCCAAATTTCAATGGAAATCCGAAAGATCTCCACAAATTTACTTCAAGTTGTGATGACACATACGCAACAGCAACGACGGCGAACGAAAAACACTCCCTCCTTAGCTTAATAAGGAGTAAATTATCCGCAGAGGCATACGACAATCAAATCTCAGATTGGCCTGAGTTAAAATCGCTATTGGCCCAAACTTTCGAAGTCAAAACACCTAGGTCCACACTACAATCGCAATTGACTAACTCCAGCCAAAGAAGAGAGGAGGGTGTAAAAGACTTTTTGCAGAGATTAAATACAACATTGACCAAGCTAAATGAAGCAACACATTCCTATACAACGGACAAGGTGCTCCTACGGTCTTTGTTAAGAGATAATGAGTGATGAGTGATAATGGGTTATCCAATCCACAATTACAGACCTTAGCCAAAGTGCATTCCGATAAATCCTTTTCTGTATTAAAATCACATATTTTAGATCATGCATCACGTTTGGAGCTCAAGCAAGCTATCTTTCAAACGAATTACAAGACATATTCAGTCCCTTTCAGACAAAATACGAGCCATAATTTACAATGCTTCAAATGTAATAGACTGGGGCATGCTGTATCAAGCTGCCCAGTCATGCAACGCTCCACGCAAAATTTCAATGCTGTTCCAAAGCTAAACCCCCAATTACAACGCTCTCCAGATTTTAATAAAATTAAATATCCATCACAATCTCCTTCATGTCGATATTGTCATCGAATGGGACATAAAATCGAGGAATGCAGGACAAGAACTGCGAATAATAATCGCTTTAACGACAGCCTACTTGGTCATGACTTTTTATCTCGGTACAATACGAGTATCGACTATAAAAATAATTTCATTTCTCTGGAAGTTAATGAATTTGATTCATCTTATCCGTACGAAGAATATTATTCCAATTATCCATACGTTTATTTGAAAAGCGAAGACCAAGAAAAGAGGTCTCAAACAAAAAGTCTATTATATACGGAGATAACATTCCCCGATATTAATATTAATACAAATCTATCACCACAATTGCTTCGAAAAGCAATGCAATTCGATCGCCAGCAAATGCTTCACAAGAAGTGAAGCATAAAGATAAAAATCTATCTCCATCTATAGCCATACAAGAGGATGAATTAAACATAATTCTATCTCCATCCAAACCTTCACAAGATATGAAGCAAGAACGTAAAAGTATATCTTCATCTACAGCTGCACAAAAGGTTGCATCTAGTAAAATTCTATCTACATCATTAATAAATTCACAAAAAGTGAATTCCAAGATAAAATCAAGGAAGTCAAAGAATTTTTATAAAGTTTTATCTCCTTCAAGTTCTATCGAGTCGGAATCATCGAATAACTCTTTCCAAATTCCACAAAAGCTTCCTTTTAGAAATCCGAAAGAATCGGATAAATTAAATAAAATTAAAATTCCGGCTCGATCAAAGTACATCATTGAAATTCCAGCCCCTTCTATTCAAAATCAATCGGTCTGTTTGAAGAAGGAAATAAGGTCAGGATTATTTCTCGGAAACTCGATCGTCAAACCAGTCAACGGTATGGCAAAAGTCCTAATCCTCAATACAAATTAGGAGGACGCCGATCTGGCACCTTACGAGGCGAACCCAGTTTACCAAGACTTGAACGACTTTGTGGTCATCTCCACAGACTCTGAAAGAGATCCAATTAAGGGCAGAATAATTAAACTGCAAAACCTTATAAAATTGGATCACTGTAATTCAGAGGAATCTGAGAGTATTCGCAACATCTGTAGGGAACTCAACGATCTCTTCTTCATAGAAGGGGATTTCCTGTCATATACAGATGCGATTACCCACAAAATCGAGACCCTCCAAAACAACCCGCCAATTTATACCAAGCCTTATAGACTTCCTGAGGCAAGCCGAACGGAAATAAATAGGCAAATACAAGAAATGCTTGAGTCAGACATCATCAAACCTTCACATAGTCCCTGGAACTCTCCACTTCTCCTGGTTCCTAAAAAAACAGATGAGAATGGAAACAAAAAGTGACGATTAGTGGTAGATTTTCGTCGTATTAACGACATTACTACTGGCGATGCGTACCCACTGCCTAATATCACTAATATATTAGACCAGTTGGGGAAGTCGAAATATTTTACCACACTCAACTTAGCCAGTGGATTTCACCAGATAAAAATGGACTCGAAGGACAGGGAGAAAACTGCCTTCAGCACACCCTATGGCCACTACGAATACAATCGTATGCCATTTGGTTTAAAAGGATCCCCTGCTAGTTTTCAACGAGCCATGAATAATGGCTTATCTGGCCTTCAAGGCATCTATTGCTTCGTGTACACGGGCGATATTGTAGTCCACGGATACAATCTCAAAGACCACAATTCCAGACTCACAGCAGTATTTAGCCGCCTTCGTGATTTCAACCATAAACTTCAACCCGACAAGTGCCACTTCCTAAGAAAGGAAATTATGTATTTAGGGCACATAATTACAATCAAGTCAGTTCAGTCCTATCCTAGAGCCAAGAAGGAGAAAGACATTAAAGCCTTCCTTGGTTTCGTCGGCTACTATCTGCGATTTATAACAAATTTTTCGAAGATAGCCAAACCACTCACAAATCTTTTGAAAAAAGATACGCCTTTCAAGTTCGACGCAATCTGCGATGAGGCATTTTGCGAATTACGCAACAAACTTATTTCAGCACCAATTCTATCAAATCCCGATTTTGACAAAGAATTTTTTGTCACCTCCGATGCCAGTGACTACGCCATCGGAGCTGTTCTTTAACAAGTTGACGATCAAGGCGATCATCCAATCGCCTATGTGAGTCGAGCTCTCAATGGTGCGGAGACTCGTTACTCAATTATACAGAAAGAGCTCTTAGCTATCGTTTTCGCAGTTGAGCAATTCAGACCATACGTTTATGGCACTAAAATTTACAATTATAACTGACCATAAACCATTAGTATGGCTCATGAATCTGAAAGATCACTCCTCAAGACTGATGAGATGGAGAATACGTCTTGAGGCATATGACTACAAGATAGTCCATAAATCAGGTAAGCTTAACACAAATGCTGACGCTCTCAGTAGAGCTATTCCAGATAGTAGCGAACATTTCGCAGAACCTACCACCTGCGTAAATGTGGTAACAAGGAATCAAGCTAGAGCTCAGACCAATTTGAATACTCCCAACACGAGTGTCATTAATCAAAATTCAACTCCATCGTCATCAAACAATTCCTCAGTAATAATAACTGAGACTAATTTTCCTCTTTTACTAACTAAAAATGCGAATCCTAAAGTCTTCACCTTGCCAATGCAAGATACAGAACTTGAAAGAGTGTTGGATTCGAAACTAAAATTTTCGGATAAATCTCCACTTTCAGAAACTGAGCTGAACTTCTTCACAAAAAAGGACTCCAAAATAATCATTTCAAAAACTAATTTACCTTGTCGATCCCAAAGGGATAGATCAGACTTCGAAAAGATTTTAACTGAGATCTGCACATACACAGAAGCAAATCAGTTAAAACAAATGAATATCTCCTTCCCTATATTAGCTCCACATAATCTAATAATTATTAAAACCGCTTTTACCAAAATCTTCGCTAATAAACAAATAAACATCAAACTCCATCAAGATTCGATTAAATATTTATCCGACATTAATGACATCGACCAAGTTTTAAAAGATTTTCATTCACTACCGACGGGAGGCTATCAAGGAGTTTCCCGTACTATTAAAAGAATAAAAAAACAGTTCTACTGGCCTTGCATGTCAGACGACGTGGTCAAATATGTAAAGAAATGTAAACTTTGTCAGGTGAACAAAGTATCCAGAAACCCTAAAATTCCAATGAAAATCTCGAGCATTAGATCCAAACCTTTCGAAAGAGTGTACCTAGATGTTGTAGGACCTCTCCCAATATCACATTCTGGAAATAAATATCTCCTCACATTTCAAGACGACCTCTCAAAATTTTCTGAGGCTATTCCCATAGTCGACACCGAGTCTAAGACATTAGCGGAAGCCTTCGCGACAACAATAGTTTGTCGACATGGTATTCCAGAAAGTATCCTTTTCGATTTTGAAAATGGAGGGGGTAATTTCGAAGAAACAATTTTTACCAAACCTGATATTTACGTAGATTTCGTTACTCCGCATCTTCATTTTTGCGGGAGGGGCAAGCACTGGGAGGGCCGGGAGTTCAAAGTTTCAACTTTAAGCGGCTATATTTTCTCAACCAAGCATTGTTCTAGCAAGTAAGTCCTAAATTCATAAATGGAAAAGACATTTTTGGTGGTTTTTATTCAAATGTAGTCGCTTAAAGTTGAAACCTTGAACTCCTGCCCCTCCCAGAGCATGCCCCTTCCGCAAAAATCTACGTAAATATCAAGTTTGGTAAAAAAGTGTTTTTTTCGAAATTACCCCATCCATTTTCCAAATTCGAAATCGAAAAGTACCCTATATAATAGCCAGTTCAGATTCCCGTACAATGACATATAAAAGGTTGTCGTAGGTTAAAAACTGTAGGAGGAGATAGAATCCTACAAAAAGCTGAAGATTACCTCGATGGGCACATCTTCCAAATGTTTGCTTATAACTTTTGATTGTTATTGTTGATAGCACTTAGGGTGGTCATTTTAAAAAGCAGATAAAATGCGCAAATTTTTTCATGGTTTTGCCAAGTTAGTGCAATGGTGATATTTCGAATAAATGTACAATGAAGCGCGACAAAAATGGTGAAATAAAAAGTTCTAGAGAAAACTGCTTTTTTTTTTTTAAATAAGTGAAGGCGCAATTATAACTTATTATACATTCTTAGAAGGGCCAATATGTGTTCTTTTAAATAAAGGTTTGAACGTCACAATCCATCAATTATAATAGGAGGTATGCAAAATCTCGAAAATCGATATTATCGATTTACTCGAAAACCAAGCGGAGTTCGATATAAAAGTATCTAGACTTTTTTGACCCAAATGACCTCTACTTTCATCCCTTTAAAGGATTAAAGACATTTACGGAACACCCTGTATATTAAGAAAAAAAAAACATTCCTAGAGACTAGAATAGAATGATTTTTATTAAAATATATTGTTATTTAAATATCCCTACTAATCAAAACAAATATGTAACTACATTAATAATATTTTTAGATAAAATATAAGTAGACAAATGGTATATGTCCTTCTATTAAGATATAAATAAAATAATAACATAGAAATAAAATTAATTGATTGTACGTAGTACATATTATAAGTACTAGCCAACAAAAAAAAAACACACACAACAGGGTGACATATCGAACAAACTAAGGAAACGGAAATTTTCCCCTCAAAGCCTTATTATTTTAATAATTCCCAACCCCATCGCAACAAGGCAACAATGAAAAAGAGAATAAAAGAAAAATCCAGCACCCTGCGAACCAAACTCCTGAAAATAAAAAGTACACCCAAAATAATTAAGCACTACGAACCTTTTTTTTTTAACTAAATTTTGTTTTATTCAATTTTTAAAAAAAAAAAAATAGCCGCAACTAAAAAACTACAAGAACTATTTAAAAATTGGTTTTTTTTCTCCCTTTATATGTGCAAAACGAGCACGATAATTACGGTGTCGCGTCATCATTGTTGGCGACGGGTTGATGCATTAACGGTGATGCTTCAAGCTTATCCAGCAGAAGATACGACAGCCAGTTAAAACCAAATTAGCTCCTAAAAAATATATTTTTTTTAGAAATACAGATAGAATAAAATTTTTTTTTAAGGAAGGGACTTACCAAGCGCCTTAAATCCCATCTCGTAGCCAGGCCACAGGGAAAAAGTTACAGGAAGGTGCCTGGGAGCCTGGGGTGCGATCACCCAAATGGTGACTGTCTCCCTACCGGGGCACACAAAGCGCAAGAAGACAGAGCCTTCCCAACGCGGCCAGATCGATTCTACAAATATGCCGGTGATGAAAACGGTATAATAATCCGGAGCACGATAGAGCTCACGCGACAAGTTCATTGCGAAAAACATGGTTGAAATGAAGTACTCACAGAAACGCTGCTTAATTAACCAGCAAAACACACCAAAACCTAAACCTTTCACGTTTTTGTTTTTTTTGTGTCCCCTTTTCCAGTCACCTCCGCTCGTAAAATTACTACACACCACTCTCCAATTAAAAAAAAAATGCTTACTATTGTTATAAATATATATAAAACAAAAAGGGAAGAATGCAACAAAAAATGTGTAGATGACTAAAAGAACCTTTAACGCCACATGATAACGCATACAGAATAAAATATATCCAACGCCAACACATCAAATTATCGCCAAAACCAATGCGACTTCGTTCTGAATCCTGCTATCATTAGAATTCAATTTTTTCTCTCTCCTCAATAACAATCAGAGAAGACGAACGATACCCCTTTAAAGAAATCAAAATTATAATCACCAAATCGTAACAATATAAACTAAGGCCACGGCCAAGGCAATTATAACCACGAAAACACGTATAGTGCTGAATTGAACAATACTAATAAATGTATGTACTAATAAATACATAATTAAGGAAAAAATTATACAATAAATAAAATACTGAAAAATAGGAGTTCATGTCAACAGATAAATGATAACAACTTTTTTTAAGCAAAATGTGTCAAATTAAATTTCTCTTTGAACATAACTCCTTCTACGTTAAGAATAACATCTATGTACATTTAATAATTATAAACCGTTACACTTAGTTAAATAACTTCTAGCCAAAAAATGTGTTTTTAATTAATCATAAATTAGGATAACGAATTCTTTAGCATAGCATATTCGTGACTATTATAACCAGGTATGTAAACAACTATATATACCAAAAACCGTACAAATTATTAACCTTGAAATACATATAGCATAAAGAGTGGAAAAGTAAATAATCGTAAATTTTTTTTTGTGGTTTAAAAACTCAAAATAACTGTAGTAAGTAATGTTAATTAAGAATAATTTGTGTAACCCATTACCTACATATTACCATGTAAATATGAATACACATCTAGACTACCTATATAAATGTACACTTAAAATTTAGTTTAAAGTCTATTACCATTAAGGAAAGAAAGTTTTCTCCCAGGAAGAAAAACTTTCTTTTCCCCCAGCGGGAGGGATGTTGTGACTCAGGTACCTACACCCCGAATCACAACTATAAGGGCAAATCAACAATATGTTGCCCTATGCAACATATTGATGATTACATGTTGACCCTAAAAAACGAAAATCATTCAACTTAAATCTAAATTCATTTAAATACTATTCATTCATTTAAATCTAAATTCATTTAAAATTAATTTGCCTCTAAAAGTCCCTTTTCATATTACAATAAAATGCAATTATGCATAAATAGCATTTTATTATCGCACAAACATTCCGCTCGCACGGTATGCATACTACTTACGTGCATAGCGCGTATCTAATTACATCTTGTTTTGAGCAAATCGTAATTCACGACAAATAAAACATATTTTCTCACGTACAATTTTCGACGTCGTGAGAAAGTGAAGAAAGCAAAAAAGAGGAGCTTCTTTTTTACGAATATGAAGGTACCTGGGCGCAACTTTTCCGACCCTCGTGAGTTCTTTTTGAAACCGTTGAAGAGAAAAGCCCGAAAGACTACGCTTATTTGGAGGAAATATTGTGAAAACCGAGAATATTAATAGATCTGTAAGAAATTTAAAGAACATATTGTGAAAACAGGGAATATTAATAAATCTGTGAGAAATTCAAAGGAAATATTGTGAAAACAGGGAATATTAATAAACCTGTGTTAAATTTAAAGAAAGATAGTTTTTTTTTCTCCCAAATTGATAACAGTTAAAGAGGTCGAGTGCTCTCCGTTACGAGCACGGCACTTTGACCACAACAAAACCACGCTCTTCGGATGAGACTATCGTGCCTCATGATATTATTATATACGAAATAGGTAAGAAAGTCAGTCCAGGTGCTATCGGCGATAGTATTTAAAAAAAGCGTCGTTCGAAAAAAATCGTTAAAAAATCTCGGAAATATTGACAGAAAAACAATCATTTCGGCGACAGTAATACAAATTAATTTAATATTGGCAGTTACCATGGCAACGTGGCACCCGTAAAAATTTATAGTTCCGGAGTTCACAAAGTAATTTAAAATAATAAATAAAAGCAAAACTTAAAAATACCAGAAAATGAATTTATGATAAATCACATATATATTTAAAATATAAAGCAAATAAACCTCTGCCACGCTCTAAATGAGTGTGAGCAGCGATTTTGGGGGACTGATGATCTCCTTAAATTGAAAGGAAGGGGGAAAAAGAGCAGAAACGCTTCAACTTCTTCTTGCAGAACAAACCAAGAACCCCCCGAAAAGGCCGCTAAGGGCCCAATTGAAGAGGCCAGTAGCAGCAGTATACATATACAGCCGCCTTCCTTGGAGAACGCCATTGCGAGGACAGACGTAGCTGCCCTGGAAGCATATGGAGCATTCGGTTCCAAAACTACAGCTATATCTGTACCGTATGTAGCTGCAGCTTTGGCAAAAGCTATGACGACGCCTTAAGTCCGGAACAACATTCTACGCTGAAGGATGTCGTACAAGCGGCTTCGGCTTCATCGCCGAAGCCTACTGTTATAGCACCATTGAGGCCATCGCGTTCATGAGCGAAAGTGAATGTCTCGAAGAAGCCGCTACCAGCTGCAGCGCCACGATCCCCGGCGTTAGCCCCAGGGGTATCTTATGCATAGGTAAGTGGCAATTTCAAGAGTCAGTCAGCGATTGAAATTTTAGGTAAGTCCTGAATGGACAACAGCTATCAGAATATATTCGAGACTACTACAGGAGTCTTTATTCTGAATCGAAATCGACAACATCTTCGACCACTCATAAATTTCTTGGGAATATTCCGACTTTCTCCGAAGACAGTAAGGAGCTCATGGATACAGTAATCACATTCGACACACTTCACCTGGCTATGACAGCTTGACTCCAGAAATCTTCATATGTTACAGGAATTTATTAATTCCTGACTTTTGGAAGTTTTCAATTCGGCGGTTGAGACACATTCAGACTTTCTTTCTAGTTGCAGGAGGTCTGCCATGCGCTTGATTCCAAAGAACTGGAACTGGAGGCCAGTAACCCTATGCAATGTAGACTACACCCAAAACAGTACTATTGTTGCACCTGGTCGTAGTATGTAAGACAATATCGAGGTAACCAAACATTTGTTTGCCCGCATGAACAAACAGATACGCAAATGGCCATGATTTTCTTGGACCAACAATAGACTATTGATAGCGTCTCGAACGAGTACCTCTCGACTTCTCTTGATATATTTGGGTCTCCGCCCAGGTGGCTCGACATCGTCTGGAAACTGTATAGATATTCAGCGATTTTGATTAAGCATCAAGGACATGTACTGGCTCCTATCTCGTTTCATCGAGGTATCAGACAGGGCTGTCCATTGTCAGATATGCTTTATGATCTTTTGTTGGAGCCGCTATAAAGCTTGGGCTCCTTAGGTACACTCTGCAACTGTCTGCCCATGTCAAACACCTCGGACTCTACCTTGTCTTGAAGCTGACTTGGGGATTGCATGTATAGAAAAGAGTTTATGCGGATATAAGGCTCTTCACTCAATGCAGGAGAGCCATTGGCAAGACGCGGGGCTCATAGTAAAACCCACCACCCAGTTCAGCCGTAAGACCAATATATGCTGCTTGTGTATGTGAGCATGGAAATGCAAGTCAGGACTAGGCTTGCTTGCCCAGGTATATTAGATATGCGAGTATGTGGGCTGAAACGAGAAAGCCCACTGACCCGCATTCCACTTGGTGCGATGGTACCAGAGTTACGGTTCTGGCGGTGCTTCTCCATGAGCTGCGCTAGAGATCTCTCTCTCTGGGAGCTGGAAGCAACTTCCCTAATTTCCCTACGAAGAGAGTTTCAGATTGTCGCACCATGAGAAATGACTATTCTTCCACCTAACTTGGCTCGTGCTCTCGTATGATCCTAGATTTATCCTTAATGCTCCAATTGAACTTTTCGCAAATGTAAGATGGCAGAATACCAAGTTTGGCACGAAAAATAAGACAAAGGATTCTAAACTCAAGAAAATTAGATAACGTGCATGATTGAAATTCCACAACTAGAGCAGATACATTAGCCAGCTTGTTCAGGCGATACACACACATATCTTATTCATTCCACACAAATAATACTATATCCCTCGACGAAAATTGTCCCCCAATATGTGGTCCTGAAAAGCAAAACAAAACGAACACAAAGTATCTAATTAAAAAAAAAAGGTTCAAAATGAAAACACTTATCTAAAAATCAATTCCTATCTGCAGCTTCCTTTCGCCTTCACGACTGGCACAACTCCACCCTTACATAATCGAACCTTTAAAGGCTCAATCCGTACTTTTCTATCTAAAAAATTTCCAAAGCATTAATAATAAATAAAATGCATAATTAACAACAAACTTACCATTTCGCACGTAATTCTGGATATATACATTATCAATGTCATAAAATCACATTTTCACGATATGACGTCAGTTAGTGTCGCCGTAAAAGTTCAAATTTGAGATGGAGCGTTGCTAGAGCAACTCATTACGAAGCAGAGACGTAGCGGTTCACGGCAGCAATAGAGAGGCGCCGAGCCACAGCAGAATCACCCATTATCGTTTCAGAATTTACTGGGAAAATATCCTCCACCAGAATTTAATCGGTTTCCTATCCCTTTTCAAAAACTCTAAGTTTTGCTTCTATCTAAGTAGGAATTTACTTCTGCTTCACATCTATCCTTCACCTAGGTAGAAATACACTCCTACTGCAGACAATTACTTCTGCTTCAATTTCATCCTTCACCTGAGCAGGAATTTACTCCTGCGGCAGAAATCTACTTCTGCTTCATTTGTTTATTGCATTTAACTAAGAATTTATCCCTACTGATACTGTCTTCACATGGGTAGCACAGACAAAAAATATGTTTATGCTTACATGTAGCAGTATACTTTAAAAAATCATATTCAGTTGAATAAATTCATTAATTTAATTGAAACTTCTCTTCTTTTTAAGATATTTTGGTATTTTTGTTAGAAAACTGAATTTACGTGTGATATTACTTTTTAAACAATATATTGTATAAACGATTTTATATTTGGGTTTTAAAGGTTGAATTATCTTTTGCAACCGACACCCCCTTCGCTTGAGCACAGATCTCACATTAGTCCTTCAAAGCCGGATAACTTAGCTATTCAGATATTAAAGTGGAAAAATATATTGCTCATTACATTCACAGTGAGGAAAACTAAGCGTCTCCATTGAAAATGTCTAAAAATGGCGATTCCATTTCTTCGGATGATGGTGACGACACCATGGACTCTATGTGAGTGTTAATTAATTCCCAACTCGAAACCAAACAACAAATGGAAAGCTTATATAAAAACCATTCGAGAAGAGGCAAAAAGAAAACTGTCAAATTGACAGAAAAACGCCTACAAACATTTACCGAATATTGGAAGGAATTCCAAGCTCGTCACAGATCTATATATAGGAGAGTGACAAAGGAAGATCTCCAATTAGAATACTTCACTAAAGAGATATTTAGCAAGGTTCAAGAGTATTATATCGAAAAAGCAGCAGACATGGAAGAGGATATAGATAAATTAACACCAACGGCTATCAGCAATCCTCACACTCATACAAGATCTGTTAGCACCAATTCATGTACTAGTTTAAGACTCTCCAGAATTAAGCTACCCACATTTAATGGAGAATATTCTACGTGGATTTCCTTCCACGATTTATTCAACTCGGTAATACACAACATTAACAATTTAAGAGACGTTGACAAGTTGTACTTTCTTAGACAAATGTAACAGGAGAAGCTGAAAATTTTCTCAAGCATTTTGCAAATGCGATGCAAATTATCAACCAGCTCAGCAGCTCTTAAAACAACGCTATTCAAACAAGCGCTGCAAATATCAAAAGACTATTGGACAATATAGGTTAGGTTAGGTAAGACGGGTGCCGCCAGACGACTATCCGGCATCACGTAGGCCTTTATTGGACGGATTGGATTTCCTCCAAGTCCTTAAAGCTCCTGCAGCAATCCTTCGCCGCTATCCCCAGTCTTCTAGCATGGTCCCTTATGGCCCAGTGACCAGGTTATGACCCCCACTAGCTTCCTGGTATTTTTCGTGCTGCCATTGACCTTGTCCTTTTCCTGCCATATGCAGCCCACAATTGCATCGCAATAAGGAAGGTATCCCTACTGATCCAAAGGGCGCCTCTGATGATTTCCTCTTTTAAAGCTCCGATTGGGATACTCACATAAGCTACTGCTGCGGAGCTATCCAATTCGGAACCCTTTTTAGCCAACTCATCAGCCATCTCGTTGCCTGAGTTATCCTTATGGCCAGGTACACAGCATAGGGTCACCTTGTGCCTTATAGTCAACTCCTCAAGACAGGTCTTGCATAGCTGCACCAATTTTGATATTGGCCTAGCATCCAGCGCCTTAATGGCTGTCTGGCTATCAGTATATATAGGAAAGTTTTATAATCGTTTTCATCACCACATTATATAACTTATTGGTAATAAGTGTTTATTGCGGTATCCGTGATTACCCTTATAAAACAAATTATTTTTAGTGTCGAATGGAGCCATTATAAATCGGTTGTTATTTATTTATGGCGCTTGTTGACTGTTATAAAAATCGGAATCTTTTAGTAACGTGAATTTTATGTATCGGTGCCGTGCGTGTTTTCTGTAAGCTTTAATTATAATCAATAAATATGGATTTATCAAGAAACTGGAGAAAAGTAAAACATAGTAGTATTTTCTACCGGAGAGTTTCAAAGAATTTGTTTAAAATACTAAGTTTTGTACGAAATACTATGACCAATCCAGTGGCTGTCATATCATCATCATCTGTGTACTTCCTCAGGAATTCTGACACCATCAAAATGTATATTGAGGAAAAAGTATTGGCACCGGTTCCAATGAGCAGAGTTCAGAAACCAAGTCACATTTTGAAGAAGTTCTAAATAAGGATATGGACCTTCACGGTTAAAAATTTGGGAGTAAATACTAATATTTTTAAGATTGTAATATAAGTCCACTCCAAAAATATATTAAAAACTAATAATATAACTGTATTAAAATGCCGTTTTAATCTTAAGAAAGCTTAAAATGTAATTCAACCTTTATTATTGTACCTGCAATAAAAGCAAATTACAATTTAATATAAATTTATTAAAATTTATTATCAAAGAAAATTTAAATTTAATATATTGTGAATTAGAATCAAGTTGAGAATATATTAAATTTTAATAAAAAATGTATTAAAATTAGCGCGGATTAGCTTTTAATACTTTCTTAAAAAGCTCTACTAAGCTTAAATATCGGAGTTCCAAACAGAATTGGAATATCTTAAAAATGATTCATAAGTTGGAACCGAAATTATTTAACAAGATTCTAAAATAAAACAAAACTTTTTTTTTTATTTATTTATTATAATGTATTAAGAAGTAAAACAAACTTAAAAATGGCTTCAAACTCAACAGTAAACAACGATAATACATACAAATAATTCGTATTCATTATACATTGTGCATACATAAATTATTCAAAATAACTTTATTATTAATTTATATTATAAGGTACTAAAATATAAGATTTCGCTTCAATAAAATAATTTTCATAAGTTTTCTGTACTTTCAAAAGTTCATATGGTGTTGTTGTTTTTCACTTTTTGATACCAATTAAGAATATGATTAAAATTATTTGTAAGATATTGTTTTACTATAAAAGATATTTGTCTTCCGTCATAAATAATGTCGGTTATTTGTGAAAATAGAGGAATATCATTTTCAAAGTTGGTACAAAGAAATAAACCACACCTATAGTGATACCCTCGGTATACTTCTAGCCAAAGAGTTTTATATATATCTACGTCAGAATTAAAGTTAATTCCAGCTAATCCAATGTCATATGTATTTATAATGTACTCCTTTCTAATGATTTTAAAGCTTACCAAAATTAAAATTTTCTTTGAATTCAAAGTGTTCTAAAGTATGTGCCATCATTTGTTGATGTCTACTAGTAAAGGTTTTACAAATATTGATGAAATTATTTGTTGAAGAAATTAGTTTTGAAAAATACTTATGTTTTGATTCATACCTCATCGCCCATGTATGAATTAGTGGTCCGTTTTTCTTTAATAATCTGGGATAATGCGTAAGGATGTGATGTTTTGGTGTTAATGGTTGCTTAATAACTGTGACAATAATATTTAGATGGGATTCAATCAAAGTTTCTAATTTATTTATATCCTATAAAGCATTTTTCGGTGAAAGAATAATTGAGATTATTTGTAAGAGGGTGATAATAGCTTTCCAAAGATGTGGAACTTTATTGTGTAGATCAAAAAATATAAATGGTAAATGCAAAAACAGGCACAAGTTTTGCGATGCGGTCAATCCGACGTTGTTCCCGCTTTTTTTTATTGCTATACTAGGCGGAAGATTTTTTCTGTGCAAGTACCCATAATGAAAAGAAATAATGCGATAGTTTATTTCAGACAATGTAATTATCCGTCAAAATTTTAAAGAACCCCTTCAATATAAAAGGAATAGCACCCTCTAATATATCGTGCATAACATCTACATTCGCATTATCAATAATATTGTAGTATTTTAAGTTGTTTAATATGTAGTAGTTCCTTATGCCTTTTGATTCGTTGAAATTCGAAAAATTTGCATTATAATCATTATCAAACATTTTAATATAATCGGTAAAATTTCTTTACAAGTTTTCATCTTCCTTCTTTTGCCTCTGAGTGTCATATCTATGCATGGAACAAAATCGACAGAAATAGTTAGCATGGAAAGATTCAACAAAACCTAGGGCTGTGTTTGCTCCTAAATTATCATGACACATAGCTACGAGTGTACCTTGCAAGTTTTGATCTGGTGTGCTGGTTTTCAAAAAACCGTGGAAGCTACCCAGTGTTTTACCTTCACCGAAGGGAGCTTTCAATACAGTAGTATCATTCCGCTTGATTGAGTCGCTAGTATTTAAGGCGTTTTGTTTGATTAAGCTGACTTCTGCTCCAGTATCTACTACAACCCGAACCGAATTATTTTTGCCAATATTTAAAAGTTAATTGAGCCAGTGATATATTTTCGCTGCTGCTGGCAGGCGGCGGGGAGTACCCTAATAGTGGTTGAGAATGCAATTTTCAAGTCGAGCCGGGGAATTTTCGGTCGACTGGCGTGCGTTTCCCGAAGATCTGGCTTCCCATCTTTGTTTCTGCATGCACTCAGATATGGAATGTCCTCGTCTTCCACAGAAATCGCATTTTAGTTGCACATGATAAACCTTCGGGTTACCTCGGGTTGTGTCATGGGCACGATGCGTTTGTGAATTCTCCGGTTGATAATTATTCCTGTTTCTACAGTTTTTAGCATCATGCCCACCTATTTTTCATTTCACGCAATATGGCGTATTCTTACGCTTTAGACAGTCGTCATAAGTATGCCACTTAAAATTACAATATGAACATGAAACTCTAGATAATGCGGATTTGAGCTGGTCCTTATGTCTTTGTGGTAGCTTATTTGAATGATTTTTTGGTGAGAATTGATCAGTTAATGAGGCAGCAATAGGTGCACTTTTATCAGTGGGGTGAGGTTGATAGCTAGAAATTTCATGATTATTACACGGAGAATGGTATGTCAAAATAGGTGATGTACATTGCGGAATTGGGTGAAATATTTGGGGTGTATGCAGTGCACTTGCTGCTTGATGGCTTATATGACCAGCTACTGGGATGGCATTGGATGGAGTTTGTAGAAACGAATTCGAGAAATCAGCAGTGCGCTGCACTGAATGGATATTTCCTTGCATACCCATATATGCACTTGGGAAGTTATATAGATATGGGTGTACTTGCTGCATGTGGAGATTTCCCTGAAGTAGTTTTTCCATGTTCAGACATTTTTCTATTAGGCTGGTTAAGGTTGCTTCACTTAATGACAGAAGATGTGTGACTGAGAAGTGAATTCGTTACACCGCATTTTAGGGAATTTATAGCAAACTCTTCTAGTTGAGTAGTCACAGCTTGGAGACCTGTCGCACCATACTTGTATTCTGCAGCTTCCTTGCATTGCGTTAGAAGCAGTTTGATACGGTTTGCGCATGGGGTACTGTTTACATGTAAACAGCTTATTAATTAACTCCTGGTATATTTCCCGTAGTAAATAGGACTGATTAAACAATTGCTCCATTTCTTCAAACTTTGAAAAAGTGCTGGAGAAAACAAGCATGTACGCTTTCCCCCGCAATCTTGTTTGGAGCATGTGTAGAAATGCAGATTTTTCTTCATCTTCTAGGCATTGTTTAACTTGTCTACAACACTCAATGAACGTCTGCAGCTCTGTTGCAAGTTAAGGACTAGCCTCACCTGAGAATAGGGGCACAATTTGGGCAGAAAATTTAACTATCTTTTCATAATTTAGTGGTATTTTCCCGTTGTATTCCAGAGAGTCTTTATTACAATTTGTAATGGCAACATTTTCTGAAACTGACTTAGTGCGGGCCTTTGTGAATACCAAAGTGGGTAAACTACTAGTTTTTGTAAGAAATCTAACCAACCTAAGTCGTCGGAAACGTTTACCCGAAGGGTGTTCGCGATACCAATTTGTGGATGGTCTGCTACAATGTGAATTTTGCTCCGTTCTCGGGCTGCCTGGAGGGCTTGTATTTTCAAAAGATAGAGAATTTATTGCCGTTACAAAATCGGAACAAGAAGAAGGTCGAGTAGGCAAAACCATAGAAATTTTTGGAAAATTAAAATTTAAAACAGTTAACAGCTGAAGAACAAACAGAAGAAGAAACCGTTATCAGCACAAGATTTTGATGTAACACGAATCCGTAGTTCCCACAAGGAAGATAAGAGTTCTTTAGACGGGAACAAAAATCCGAAAAACATTAAAAATTATTGAACAAATTTTTATCATCTACCGCACGAACATCAGATTTATATGTCTTTATAGAAGGGAGAGGGAAAAATTTGTTGTACTGATCACTTAGGACTGACGTTTCTAAGGTATTGAGTTATAAATAACCAAATTATTTCACTACCACTTCATGCTTTCTCCTTTTACAAAATCTCACAAAAAAATGTGTCCCACTTAATTATAATATAATCAATATTGTAATATATATGATATATAGTTGTATATAATTGTATAGTATAATTTAATATTCAATAGCTTACTTTGCAGATTTATTTATTTTATTAATTCTCCTGGGATGTTGCCAGGCTGGCAAAATCAGGTATCCGTAATGTCGTCCGGGAGGGAGGGTTATTGAAATGTTGATTACTGGGATCTGCTAGCCGTCTTCCTTCTTCAATTTAGGCAGGGATGAGACCCTCTAGAATCCCGCGTTGGTGCTCAGCACGTCGATGAGGAGGTGGCTGCTTGCTTTTATCAGTAGACGCAGTTACAGCTGAGCGAACTCGAGCGTTGGGGGTAACTTAAACGAACTTGTATGTTTATTACCCCTTTTTTCGTGGAGAATCGAGGGCTTTCAAGCTCTATGTTTATATATATGTATATACAGGCAAAAACTGGCTTCCCTGATCCTACCAGCTGCGCCAATGTAACGTTCTCACGATTGGTCCAACTGTACAACCATCAGTCACACACAAACAATAAGTATTTTAACAACAAACACTTTACTCATTTATTATTCTTTAAATTTATGTATATATAATTCTCCTTTAAATATATGTGTATATAATTCACGGTCACTTATTTTTCTTTTTTCTTCTTTAAATATATGTATTTCTCGATAACTTGTTTTACTTCAACCTTTTTTTTCACTAGTTCCAACTCAGCCGACTCACTCACTAACTGCTAACTGACTTCACTCAGCTCCAAGTTTATTACATACATATCATAAAAAATTCTTATTCTACAGAAATAAACAAATTGCTGCACATCGCCATCACCTCATTAATTCACCTTGCAATTAAACAAAAAATGAATTAATTATCATTTTCCATATATCACTTTGAACCACTTCTGGTATCGATATGTTGTGACATTTGATCCGACTTACATTTTGCAAAGTTATTAATGCAGGTCAGATTTTTTATGTCACAACAAGTGAAATGGTGTTACATTGTTTTATGATGTTGTGAAGATGACTATGTGAAGCAATACCGTAACACCACAGAAACGTGCTATCTTTGTTGCCTGCTGTAATTGTCCCTTAAATTCAAATTTTTCTCATCTGTCACCTATTCGGAATAATCCTCGAATAGAAATTTTACCCCCGGAAAATCTCGCATAAAATATTACACCGGTGCAATACACGTGAATATGGATTATTCTGGTTGGCGTTTACGGCCCTTAACTTATCATAACTCACCTAGATCCGTTTGTCTCAATGACTCAGGCCGACTCTTTAAAAGCTAGACCAATACTGACTGAACGACTACAGAGTTAGATTTGTTGATAATTCTAGACTGATACACAACTGGTTCCACTGTTAGCTGTTTGTACTATAAAAGACTTATAGTACTTGTAAACATACATACAAATACTACATACAACACTTCCCATTGGTATTAAATCATAAATCTGGCAGATCAGTAAATCCGTTAACTATAACTTAGAATATAGGGACAACAGGAAGTGTTGATAATTATAAAATTCGTGTGCAGAAAGAAACAAACCTATGTTTAGTTGTCAAACAAAGTTTGTCTAATTTGGAACAATTTAAATGTAATTTAAAACTTGTGAAAAGTGAAAGATATTATATTTAAAAATAGTGCTAAATAAAGTAAAGAGTATAAGTAATTATTTGTTGATATTATAGTAATAAACTTCTAAGTGATGTTCATGTATTTTCAGAATGAAGTGGGAAATCATTTTTTAAGCAAGTATAGTTAAAAACTATTATTTTGTGTACTTTACACATCTTTTAATATCAAATTAAATTAAAAATACATAACAAAAACGATGAAGTATCGAAAAAATCCTTCATCCACCGAGATTTGTTTACGTTTATGACAGCTGAGAAACTCCCAGGGTATGTTGGCGTAGTGCATCGAATAAGAACATTTTCGGAGGGAGCAAACGCACTATTTTCAACCATATATCTTGTTGCCCTGCTCTCTATATTGCCTCTACTACACGGCTTTACTGAGCTTTCACTACAGCGGCAACAGATTCTAACACAACCAGAATTTGAGTACGCTAAATTTGGCTTATCACACTCCCTGTACACTGTATAACTATTCTAAAGCTATGGTTTCCTAGAGAATGCGCTGACGTAATTGCGCGACGGAAATGCGCCGGCGCATTTGCGTTGCAATTAAAGAAACTAAAAGCATACTGTGTGGTTTCCTAGAAAGCGTTCGATGGTTTTGCGTTCTTACTTGCGCGCGTGATTACGTTCTAATATATTCGTTCTTGATTCCGACGTAATTCAGTTGCGAGTTTGCGCGCGTTAAGATCGGTGTGTGAATGAATTGAGGTGAAAAGAGTTTATTTTACGAAGGAGGAAGATGAACGTTTAATTGATTTAATATATTTAAAGCCTGCTTTGTATAATATTCAGTTAATTCAGTAATTAATTTGTCTGTGGTCTCTGGTGCTATGGATATAAGTATGTAAAATATGCGGTAATATTGGCACATTATACCGAATGCATTTTCTGTAGTACGTCTTGCTCGCGAGTGTCTGTAATTATACCCATCTATTTTCTAATCGTAAAACGATTTAGTTTTCGGATATGGCTTCATCATAGCATTATCTAGAGGAAACGCTTCATCGCCAATTAAAACGAATGGTAATGTGTTAGACGTGCCAGGAAGTGGTGCTGGAGAAGGGAATGGAAATTTATTTTGTGCTATCAGTTTTCCTATATCAGACTTCATAAAAATCCCAGCGTCGACCTCGACCATAAGAACCTATATCCACTGCAATAAATCGGTAATTTGCATCTGTTACTGCGAACAAAACGATGGAATAAAATTCCCTATAATTGAAAACCGTCGATCCCGAATTTTTTGGGCATTTTATCCTAATGTGTTTTCCATCGATGGCTCCGCAACAATTAGGAAAATCCCATAGTCTGATTTACTCCTTAGAAATTGCTAATAAATTTTCTGTTGTAGCCATTGGAATATATTCCTTTATCATTTTATTGCAAATGCTCGATAATACTTCACGAATTATAATGCTAATATAAGGATGACTTATCCGATACTGAAAGGCAAGTGATCTGAGTGTTTCTCCAGTTGCCATAAACTTGAATTTTTTAATTACACCTAAATAACACATTTTTGATTTTTGTATATAAAAATCATTTAAATCTAATCAGAGTATAACTCTCTTATACTTTTCAGTGACAGAGTGTAACGTAAGATGGAAAAGCTTAAGAGACTACTTTATGCGTAAAAGACGTGAATTAAAAAAACCGACAGGATCGGCCGCAACTTTTGTTAAACTAGATCCGCGTTATGAAAGTTTAATGTTTCTCAATTCTGTGGGATTGGAAAGAAGGTAATCATTTTTAGCAACATTATAAGAATTTAATTTTACGTAATTTAAAGCACCCTTGGCAGTGTTTCAAAACAGTTAGAAATGCTACGAGAAATAGAAACTCCAAAAGAAATAATGACAAGCTCTTCTATGGAGATCAAAGGTGATTTGTTTGATGTTGCCAATAATAAGGAAACGGGGTTAGAGGAAACAGAATCGGCAAGCCTAGCGGAAACTGAGGAATTAGATGAAGACTTTCAAACGTTTGATAAATTGCCTATTTTCGAACAAAATTTACATAACAGTGCAAAGAAAACTAAGATAAATTCGGATAAAACGTTCTATAAAACCATTGAAAAATCATGGGAAGAACGACTGAATTTACTTAGGAAAATAGTAGAAAAACCAGAACTAGCTAAAAAGGACGCCGTCGATTTGTTTTTTGAGAGTTTGGCAGAAACGGTTAAAACATCCCCGCCGGAATTAATTGCCAAGGGAAAACTGGAAATCATGAATGTTGTAACTAAATTAGAATTGGAAGCATTTAACAAAACCAACAACAACTCCACTCCAACACAATCATGTTTTTCTGATTTCCAGTATAGCTCAAGATATGATGACAATCGGGCAATTTATTGCATTTCCATTCCATCTGAGTCGCAAACAAAAATAATAATAATCTACCTTTGTAAATTTGAATTCATTAAATAAGCTCACCTTAAAGTTAAACTTAGTTGTCTTCCGGAGGGATTGGATTTTATTTTTATTATTTATTTATATTATTATATGGAACCGTACTAATATCACGTTTAATAAAACTTAAAACATGTTGGAAGAGTTCGGGGGACAAACGAAAATATTCTTGAAACTTGCTTGTCTACCAAATGTCGCTGAACTAAAGTATTAAAAGCTCCTTCTACTTTTCTGTTTTTAAAAATGTCACTTACACAGTTTCGACTGGGCATTGTTAAAAGTATAATTTCTTCTTCTGATTTCCTCTTCAATTTCGTCAATTATACAAAATAAGCTTTCGTGGTCCATTGAAAACATTCACTACTTTCCTTCTGATCGTCTCCTACAGACTGAGTGAAGTTTTTATTAACGCATTTCGGTTTGTGGGAAACCGCACTAGGCAAAATTGCGTCGCGTAATTGCGTCGCGCATTTCCGACGCGCAGTTCCGTCTCGCAATTACGCCAGCGCATTCTCTAGGAAACCATAGATTAAGAACTGTAACGTTCACGAAAAATGTTCTTTTTTTTAGCGAAACTTTCACAAAATAGCTTAAATTATTCAGAAAATTTACTGAAGCTCAAGGGCTAGCCACACATGTACGTATTATGTGCCATTAATTATTTCTTGAATTTTCATGTGAAATTTACTACAGACATGTTATAGGATAAGCCGGATAAGGGTAACAAAATTGTAACAGTAAGAAATCTGTAGAAAAAAAGAGTAACGGAAATGGAATTAAGAAACACTTCATTACTTAACTTCATGAATAAATACGTAAATCATAATGGTAAAAGAAAAAAAACTTTTTACAGATTTTTGCTATTTTAGCAGGACAACTGTGGGGGATACTTTGCCTGCTACAATAGCAAAAATCTGTAAAAAGCAATTTGGATCAAATCCTGGGTAAATTCTATGAATCTACTACGCATATAATATAAAATTTACATCACACATCTTATCAAAATATCCGGTTTCATTAGTAAGTCGTTATGCATTCGTGGTCACAATTTTCCTCCGCTAATTAAAATCTTTTGAAGCTTAAGTCCCTTTCCGAAATAATTTAGCGACAAATTTTCGGGCTTTGTATCGCACAATCCAAACATACTCTTATGTAAGTACATTATATCAGCAGCTTAAATCAAATAGGAATTCATTCTAAAACAAAGTTAGTTAGTTATTATGTACAACTGTTGTCAACTGCTGTTTCAGAAATTCTCCTTGGAACAAGTTTTGTGAAACGAAGGAAAAGTTTAAAATATGACAATGGAAGTTTTACATCCTTACCTTGGAGATAGTGCTCCAATTCAAATATACGTAGGTGTGTGTAGATACATGCATACACATATGTCTTTATAGAATTCTTGTTTTGAAATATTGATTTTGATAAGTTCCAATTACAATCTACATACATACTGTTCTGTTGTATAGTGCGAGCTATCATTGCGTTACGAAAAATGTACTTCCGAAGCATGATAATTATTGAATGTGTACTTACTGCTCCTATTTTCTCCCGAGGAACCTAAGGCGGAGACGCTAGCTTTCCATTGGAGCCACTAACATGTATAAGATAATGGACCGTTGACAATCCTGAAATTGCTTACATTAACATGGGATCACTTTCTAGAGTTTTTTCGTTGTATAAATATATATAAGGTGCGTTTCATATTTATAACGCCACTAAAAAATTTAAGATTTCTGGAAAACCATTTGTTCTAGCGGAACACAATATTTGGCGAAAATGATGAATTTCACGAGGAAAAAAAACTTACTCACAAATTGTAATCACACCACTTTATTCATCGGTTCTTGAAAGGAATTTAATTTAAAGGATAGAAATTGGGAAACTGTAAGTACTTAGTTAAAATTAAAATTAAAACGCCTTTAAATTAAAAAAAAACATATTTAGGCGATATTCTCCGATGAGAAAAAGTGGAACTTAGATGGACCGGATGGCTTTCGAGGATATTGGCGTGACTTGAGAAAAGAACCGTTATATTTTTCCAAAAGAAATTTTGGCGGCGGAAGCGTGATGATTTGGGGTGCGATTTCTCTGTCCGGCTGCTTAAAACTGCAATTCACTTCATCAAGAATGAAAAGCAAAGATTACACGGATGTACTCCAGATGAGTTTAGTCCCTTTCATTCGGCAAAATCCTGCAACACAGTGGATTTTCCAACAGGACAATGCTCGTGTCCATGTTAGTCGCGAAACCAGGTCCTGGTTCTCTTCTTATTCGATTGAGGTTTTGGAGTGGCCAGCATGCTCTCCTGACCTTAATCCAATTGAGAATCTCTGGGGAGTTTTAGTTCGCCGGGTGTACAAGGAAAATCGACAATACAACTCCGTTGAAGACTTAAAACGGGCAATTTTGGAAGAATGGAATGCTATTGATTTGAGTTTGATTAAAAACCTCTTTAGTAGCATGAAAACCAGAATTTTTAATACAATTTTGAAGCAAGGAGGAGCTCTTGATTAATGAATTTTATGTTACTGTATCTTATTATTGTTTTTGGAGAAATAAAATTGTTACTTTTATCGAAAATGTACGTGGCGTTATAATTATGAAATAGTAAAAAAGCGCAATTTCCTTTCAAGAACCGATGAATAAAGTGGTGTGATTACAATTTGTGAGTAAGTTTTTTTTCCTCGTGAAATTCATCATTTTCGCCAAATATTGTGTTCCGCTAGAACAAATGGTTTTCCAGAAATCTTAAATTTTTTAGTGGCGTTATAAATATGAAACGCACCTTATATATATATATATATATAAAATAGAAATAGATTCGCAATACAATATTTGTATTCTTTTCTGGTCCTATACTTTTAGGGATGGACAGGGAACAGTCGTTTAATTTAATTTCATTAAAATTCAATTTTATGTCAGTTTGACCATGTCTTACATTTTATTTACAAAGGAAACATTTGTTTTAAATATAATGCTAGAATATATCATTCATTTAACTAGAATAAGTTTTATTATTAGTAAAACCAAATGGGGATATTAACTTATAACGAGGTTTATTACGGGAAATTTTTTTCCAAAACCCAATTGCACAAACTATCCTAAGATAAAAACTTACTCACTCAAACAAAAGTTACTACTTCCTCTACATGCTAACTAGCTGCATAAAGTTGCCATATTATATTATCGACGTTGCTACACCTTTCAAAAAATTGTGGGGCTAGCATAAAAAAAGGGGCAAGTGCCGGTTTGAAAATGATAAGAAAAGTTGAATTTGAAATGTCAGAATTTAATAATTTATTTATCACAAATTTTTCTTACAAAACTAACAATTCACGTATTTTCTATAACTTTAATCCATTTTACTCCACCTCTAAATATATCTAATTAAATTCAATTCTTTGGGCCTCCACTGGCATTTTTATTTCGTATGGGAAAAGGCTGGGGTCAATACTCCGAATGTAGGATGCTGAAAAATTAAAACAAATATAATTAAGTTTGGTAAAAAAGTTAGTATTTAAGGGATTAATATATACTTCTCGTGGTTTGGTTTGTTAGGCAAGACTACAGTGGATTCAATTTAACTGCCGATCTATCTTGTTGCTCAGTCAGAACTTGAGTGATTTGCTACAAGTTCAAGTTTAAGATTTTTTGTTTGCGATAAATAAATTTTAACACTTAACCTAACAATATTTTTCTTATCTAAACTTATTCCCTGATTATAATTCCTACGCGCTTTTCTTTGGCCCTGAGTTCAATTAATCTAGCTGAGTTTTCTTATTTTCTAAATATCTGAATACTAACCAACATATGACTTACTTCTAAACAACGGCTAGAGCTACCTAGTTATAATTAACTAAATATAATTCGAAAATCTAATACTTAACTAAGTTAAGTACTAGCGACGTAATTTATATATAAATCTACTTGTAACTTTCAGTAGCTCGCTATTTATAGACAGAAACACCATGGCAATTGTATCTGCCGGTGGCTTTAACAATGAAGCCCTGCGCCATTTTGTGAAAATTCAGACATTAAGGCACGAATTACGTGATCGTGATAAGTGAAAATGTGAAAGTCTATGATAGACATGTAGGTGTTTACGATTCATGTTTTGAATATTATTTATTTTGTTAATGTTTGATCTATTTTTCAGAAAAAATATGAAGTTGTGAAATTAGGCGCTGGAGTCGGGATTGAGATGAAGCGTTGCGGTGAATAGGTAGTTTTGCTTTGATTTAAAGTCTCAGCTTGTAAATGATTTGAGACTTTTACCATCTTTGTACAATTGTTTTAATGTTTAGTTTGTTTTTTAGCTAATCATGTTTTGGTGATATCATCGCGGTAAGAATATGTGAGTGTTTAGTTTGTAAATTTTACATTTATAGTATTTTTGTTGTTCCGAGTCGGGACAGCCTCCCGCCGTCAGGATTGGCGATGGTGTATTTGTGTCAAATTTTGTGCTTGACCCACTTATTTGCAAGCGGACCCTTCTTTTTCCGTTGCGCATCCTGAGAAACCGGAGTGTATCCTCGTACTCAGTGGATATGCGGTAACCCTTCATCGCTGCGAAAACCTTTAGCCATGGGATCGGCTGGAATTTATCTTGAACCCAAAGCCGAGGTACCACTATTGGGCTCTGAGCTGATGCATCGTACGACGTCAAGAAGGAAGCCTGGAAAGCTGGCCTTTTGATTTTTGTTGCTACCGAAGAAGTGCAGCTCTTTTGGTCACAGTAGAGGTCTAGATGGCCTTGTTGGTTTCCTAAGGGTAACTTCGTTAACCATTCGTTTTAATTTTTGTGACGGCTTGACTCTAATGGGGACTTCCAGCTCAGGAACATCGTCGATGAGTAAGCAGCCATCGAGACACGGTAATGAGTCCATCTTTCCCCTTTTCTATTCTCAAACTAAATGTAATACAAAATAATAATTAAAAAAAAAATAACACAGAACAAAATTTAAAATTTCAAAGTAAATCTAGAGGATGCTTAAAAAAATAAGAAATGGAAATAATAAGTGTAAAAAGAAAAAAACCACGAAATAAAAAATTCAACTAAAATGAACCAATTTTAATAAAAATGTTGCGCGGCCACTTTTTCATGCGACTTCTTGCTCCTTGTTAGTTGACAGATTTCCTTTTGGCGGATTTAAAAACAAGTAAAGTTGGTTTTAATTTAAACTGCATTGCCGGCGATTTGCTGCAATGAAGTTCTTCTGAATGTTAGGCTCACACGCTTCAGTTTGGTCGCGCCAGTTGTTTACTTACGTTATTTGTGAATTTGTGATTTAGTTATTGTTGATCCCAATAATTGTAATTATAATTTATTTGAACCCGCACAGATCTAAGGCAGAGCAAATTATTGTAATGGCGCGTCTCGGCGTAAAAAAAAGCATGCTGCTGGTAGCTGAAGAGTGTGGGTTGCTCCCATGGTTTTGTGTTGCCTATGCATTGTCCTCTTCTGCCACAGGTAGTTTGGATAGTTTGTGCATGGGCCGACAATATTCTCGTTGTGCTATTTTTACTGT
Source organism: Dioctria linearis (assembly GCA_963930735.1). NCBI lineage: Eukaryota > Metazoa > Arthropoda > Insecta > Diptera > Asilidae > Dioctria > Dioctria linearis. The sequence continues at coordinate 73,346 of CAWVNZ010002716.1, forward strand.
CGCGACTGTGACTCTGTTGTCATTTCCTATCTGAATTTTAATGATTCTTCCTAGCATACATTTGGTAGGCGGGCAGTTTTTGTTGTGGATTAAAACCAAGTCATTTGGTTTTAAATTGGTTTTTGGACTTTTCCATTTTGTGCGCTGTTGCATGCTGTGGATATTCTCGGCAGACCATTTTTTTCGAAAATTGTTCTGTCAAATACTGCGTGTATTGCTATCGTTTGAGTAATGTGTAATTTTCAGCTGTCGATGGCTCTGGAATGGCCTTAATATTTCTGCCAGTTAAAGTGACCTGCTGTTAAAACGTTACAGCCTATAGGATCGTTAGATAGTGAGGTTAATGGGCGTGTTAATACATGCTTCAATTTGGAACATGACAGTAGAAAGTTCTTCATATGTCAGTGTAGTGTTCCGCATCTTCCGTTTTAAATGCGTTTGTTCAGCCCCGAATAACCTGAAAAGGAAAGAGCAAGGATTAATAAAATAAAACCCCATGAACAGTACTTAACTCAACAAAAAGCTAGGGAAGGCGATTGGCATACATTCCCCCCACGTACTATAGGTGCTTATGAACCTACGTACATACATTCAACAGCTCAAATATAAAGAAAATATAAATTATTTAAAAGAATTAAATAATGAAATACAATATACTAAGAAACACTAACTGAATTCATAAGAAAAGGTATAAAAAATTTCAATTTCAGCATGCAAACGAATGTAAACAAAGTGTCGGCAAAGCAACAACAACACTATGGGAAATGGAAATTTATTAATAATTGGTTGAATTTCAATTTCCATCACTTGAAATTTATACGAACTATTGAAAACCAAAGAGTCATTGAACATGTTAACTATGACAAACCATTTTCCCGCGAGATATTTCGAGGAAAATTACATGAAATTTTTCCCCTTTGACAGTTATACAGTTATACGAACTATTGAAAACCAAAGAGTCATTGAACATGTTAACTATGACAAACCATTTTCCCGCGAGATATTTCGAGGAAAATTACATGAAATTTTTCCCCTTTGACAGTTGTCGCAAGCGAATTAGCTCAATTTTCGAATTTTAACATGATTTGAAGCTCTACAACACAATCAAATCAAGAATTATGCACCACTGCAACTATTTCTTAAAAAAATCAACTCCCCGCGATAATTTCAGCGCAATAACAACAAGAGAAAATCTCACCTGAAGTCAGGTTAAGGTTGCAAATTTATTGAATAAACAAATATTCTTATAAATTAAACACTCACATACTCTAAGAAAAAACTAAAATACAATTTGCACAACTCACCTTAGTTTCATCAGCACATATTTGCGGAAAAACACCCGAAAAAACTCGCCACCGCGAAACCGTGAAACGACATTTGTAAACACCGCGGAACTGTCAACTTTGTGTATTGCCAACATATTGCACATGCATTTGGGCTAATTTTTTACAAGGAGGTCGATGGCGACGTTAAAAAAGTACCAAAATATCTTCGTTAAAAGATATTGAAGAATTTAAGATTTCTCATATTATCAATGACATGAAAAGAGATATAGAATTTACGTTCCACATTAAAATTCTCTCAATATGGATGACAAGAATTTAATTAAGCCATGTTATAGCACGATTTACATTTTTATCTTTAATTAATGCATTTAATAAGTGATGGATGTTTTTTAATTCAATTTCTGGTGGAAGAAGTGTAATCTTTCTATTTAAATTAAAAAGTGGTAACAGTTTTTGTTTTTTTTTTATATCTTTCTTTTTTGAACAATATTAAACCAAGTGATTAAATTCAATTTTCTTAAATTTAATCATAGTTGAGTGATAATAGTTTAGGCGTAATTTAAATTTTCCTTGTACAGAGCAACTGCAAGACAGGTTTTTCTACACTTCTCAATTTGAATCAAGCTGAAATATACATGCGAAGTGTTCTTTGTTTTTGCCTGAAATTTGTCATAAGTTATAATTTTATTACTGGCTTAATATCATAGATATCAAGAGGTTTCTAGAATTGTAATATAGATAAGTGCTTAAGTGAACTGCAAATGAAATTTTAATTAAATCGAAATGTAAATCTATTTATGCTCGTTCTGATGTTAATATACCGCTACACTAACATAATCCACAAAAGATAACATCATCACATGTGGCTTGCGAACGGTTTCCAGCAACTGTTCCGTTACGCACGTGCTGAAATTACAGTATTATTAAATAATAAGGGAATTTTACAGCAGATTATTATACAAGCGTATGGTGTAACCTTTCCCTACATCGTATTTTTCATAGATCCAGGAACTATTTTCTGCGTATTAAATTGTTTGGTCATCCTACAGGAACCGAGCTATTGTTAAACATTTTGTGGGGGTACCATTCAGGAACCAAGATACTGCGTAAACAGCGTTTTGAGCGACTTCACTCCTGCTTCTCATAATCCACCAAAGTGTGCAGCTGCTGCGGGTTAAAGTGCCATGTAATTCCTGCCAGACTGATGTAGTGTGAAATGTCGGGTGGCAGTTGTGTCAACATATTTTTCAACTGGCATGACAGTTCTTTATTTGCTCCCATAAAATTTGTGCCGCAGTCGGAATATAGATATTGGCATAATCCTCTTCGACTAGTAAATCGCTTGAGCGCTGCGAGAAATGCTGTAGTTGTTAGTTCTTTCACTATTTCGATATGGATTTCCTTTGTAGCCATGCATGTAAATATACTGAAATATGCTTTAATAATCTTAGCATTTCGGATTTTTGATGTTATTACATCAATTGAGCCGGCGTAATCTACTCCTGTATGTTCAAATGCCAAGGATGGCGTTGCTCTAGCAGTTGGTAGGTTTTCCATTTTATGATTTGCAGATTTCGGCTTTGTCCGAAAACAAGAGATGCAGCGTTGAATCTGACGTCTGTATTTCTGGCATTTAGTAGCCAGAATTTGTTTCTTAATATATTGAGGACAAGTTGTGTACCTCCATGTAGTGTGTATGAATGAAAATAATTGATTATTATTTTAGACACGTGATGAGGGTTTAGTAAAATCATCGGGTGTTTTCGGTTGTAAGCTAGTGTGGCGTTTTCAAGGCTGCCTCCAATTCACATGGCTTGGTTTGTGTCTAAAAATTGGTTTAAGCTCAATATCCGACTTTTACTTGAAATTGGTTTTAGTTTTAATAGGCATTCGTATTTGTCGGAGAATACTTGTTTCTGTATTAGTATGATGATTTTAATTACTGCTTCGTTTAGTTCAGTAGATGTTAAAAAGCTAACCTTTCGTTTTATTGGTGATGCTCGGCAATTGATATAAAATCTTCTACAATATGCGATAATGCGTATTAATTTCCTGCATGAATATTTTTCTAGCCATTCAGCGTTGTTATCAGTGCAAATCAAAATTTTGACCTTTCTTAACTCAAGTTCAAAGCACTTGTCCCTGATATGCTGATGGTCCATTCCACCATAGGTTGTAATTATGTAGTTCGGCGGGGTATAATCTTCGAGTTGCACAATCCGCAGGATTTTCTTGTGATGGGACGAATTGGCAAAACCTGGCATGGAGATTCTCGTGTATTTCGGCCACTCTATTGGCGACGAAAGTTTTCCATCTTGTCGGATGGCTTTGTATCCAAGCTAATGTGATCTCAGAATCGCACCATGCTATGGTTGAGATGAGATTTCTTCAAATTTCATATCAATTCGTATTTAATTGAGGAGGCAAGAGAGAATGACAGCTCCACATAGTTATAATTTGGGCAATAATGTGGATTTTGTGGGGGCAACTCTTATCTTAGATGCTACCAAATGTGTGATGATTGAGTTGTCATCGTTGATAATTCGCAGAAATACAACGCTTGCATAAGCCTTTGTTGATGCGTCATAGAATCCGTGCTGCTGGATATTTTTCCTTTTGGTGAAAAATATATCCATCTGGAGATTTGACATTTTGTAAACTCTCGCGATATTTTATCCATTCTTGTAACAATGAGGTTGGTAATGGTTTATCCCAGGAGTATCCAGCTAGCCACAGTTTTTGGATTAATATTTTTGATATTATGACGCATGGGGCTAACCATCCCAGTGGATCGACCAAGGTTGCAATTTCAGAGAATTTTTCTTTTTGTGCAGTTTGCATTTATTGTTACTGGTTTGAGAGTAAAGCTAAATTGTTGATGGATTCCACTGCAGTCTGGGTGTCTTTATTGTGTCCTTTTCTGTTACATTTAGCGTCTTAATCTTTTATTGGTAAGTTAGCTAGTAACTAAGCATAGTTCGGTGTCCATTTCCTTAGGTTAAATCCCCCCTTTTTAAGGGTGTTAATGCGTTCTTGTTGAAGTGATAAACCTGTCGGATGTCGTGAGCTCCAGTTAATAAATCATCGACGTAAAAGTCTGCTCGTAGACTTGGTGCGGCAATGGAGAGCTATTTTGTTCGTCATTAGCTAATTGTTGAAGTGTTCCAATAGCCAGATATGGACCTGCCGCTGTACCAAACGTGACAGTTGTCAATTTAAAATCTCTTATAAGCTCTTTGGGCTGTTCCTAAATACAATTCTTTGATAGCCTTCATGTCCTGGATGCATATGTACCATAATGAACATTTTCTCAATATCGGCTGTTATCGCATATTTTTATAGACGCCATTGTAGAATTATTGCTCATAATGTTGGCTTTGGCTGAATTGTTGGGCCTACTAACATCAGTTCGTTCAATGAGTGACTATTAGTTGATCAGGCTGATGCATTAATTACTATTCGTGTTTTGGTAGTAGAACTCTGCTTTGTGGCTGAATGGTATGGTAGATTGCAATGTTTGATCGGCTTTGATCCAACTTCGCTCAGTTCTGTTGCCAGTTGATTTGGCGGAATTTCTGCCATGTGTCCCATCAGTTGATATTGTTGAATGCATGCCTTGTACTGTGCAGCCATCTCTGGTAGCTTTTCTAATCGTTTCTCAAGCTGGAAGAACTATTTTAATGCCATGGGTCATGTTTGACCGAGTTCGGGTCCGGTTTTCCTCTTGAAGGGCAATTTGACTTCTTATGCTCCATGACTTAAGCGTTGGTGTGTGTCCTTGTAGATTTTCTCGTACAGCTCATCGTCGGGATGCGCTATTTTTCGTGGGATTTCTTCTAATTCACAGAATTGTTGTAGTTGCTGATCTAAATTAACGTTCTCATTAATTTGTACTGTAAGCAAAGTGAAATAATTTGTTTTCTGACCAGTTTTTGTTTTGACAATTAAAATCCATCCCAACTGTGTGTGCTGTGCTGTGGGTTCCTTTGGTGCTCCCCTGATAGCCCAATTTTCAAAGACTTCGGCGTAGACGTCAGCTCCTAGCAATACGTCAATTGGTCCAGGCGTATAAAACTTTGGATCTGCTAGAAGCAGATGCTGCAGGTAAAACATTGCTTATGCTGTCGAGTCAGCTGGCGTGAATTCTGTGATCTCTCTCAATATGGAAGCAGTGAAATTAATTTTAAACTTTATTTGGAGGAATTTTAGTGTGAAAGACGCTTGGGCCTTTGCAGACGCTGTTTTATTTTTCTACTCAACCCAGTCACCTTAATGTTTGAAAGTGTCTGTTGTAGATGAATTTTTTTACTTGCAGTTTCTGTAATGAATGAGAGTTGGGAGCCTGAGTCTGGTAACTCTCTCATGGTATGCTTGTTTCCGTTTGGACCTTCAATAGTACTTAGTGCTGTTGATAGTAATGCACGGTTGACATTTGTCGTAAAAAATGATACAGGGCTAGGCTCATTACTGCTACTGAGCTGGTTCAGCTTCAATTCTACTTGCCCTTGATTTTGTTCTTCCTTCGTAGCTCCGGGAGATTGCTTTATATATAATAGTGTATTGTGTCGTTTGTGACACTCGAAGCATATTTTCTCGCTGGGGCAGTTGTATAGGCTATGTCCCAATGCCAGGCAATTTTTGCACCGTTTGTGTTGCATAAATTGTGATCTCGCTTGAGGAGATAATTTTTTAAATGATGCGCAGTGGAAAAGCGTGTGACTTTCCCTGCATTTAATGCATGTGTATGGTTTGTGTGCGTAGTTCGACGACGGAATGTCATTTGAGTTTGTGGGTCTATTGCCACACCATAACTCTTGATTATTTGGAGACTTTGCTTGTCGCCCATGTTCCACTGAGTTCAAGTTTTGACGTACTTGAATGGATTCTAGGGTACGGGAACGTGAGTAGAAAAGTTGAGAGATCACCGTATTTTGGTATGACGGTCTTGCTGCATTATTCTTGTTCCCATAGCTGATGCGTGTCTGATGGTAGGCGTTGAACAAGGTTGTTAAGAAGTGTTGTGGCCCAATATACGGAAGATTCTTCCAGCAGCCAAAGGCGCATTTTAGTGAAATAATTAGCAATTGCTAAACAGTAACGTCGCATTGTACTGTTCTGCAACTGTCGGTTATTTTGCTGATTAGCTCAACAGCTGGCTGCGATGAGCGCTTAGTGGAGCAATTGACGATTAGAATAATAATTAACCTAGCATGGTAATTATTATGTAAAGCGATTGTTTACTACTGAGCGACTCAGGTGCAGCAACCGGTAGAACAAACGGCAAGGTTGTTGTCGTTTGTTTATATCCGCGTTGTTAAGTAAAGTGTACTTCCGAATATTGGTGCATAAAAGACCAATGACTGGACTGGCGAGTGCCTGTAGTATTCTTAGCCCGTTAATGGCTAATGGTCATCATAATGGTCATCGTGATATTAAATTACAATTCGGTTCGGATTGTTTTTACTTTTAGAATTATTAAGATAGGTCAGTTCGCGATAAATAAAGAATTATGTTTTAAAGAAATGTGAGCGTTGTTATTATTTGAAAAAGGTTTACGGTGATTAATTAATTGCTTCTTGTTTATTTGATGGTTTCGTGAATTTTCTTAATTGATTGCTTTTGGGACAAGACAATTTGGCGCAGCCGGTTTAAAAAGGTATTGTATTTTTAAAATTTATATATATTGGGAGTTAAGCTTTTTTAGCTGCTCCATTTTTTTTTTATTTTATTTTTGGGGAGTTAAGCTTTTTTTAGCTGCTCCATTTTTGTTAATTTTGGGGTTAAGCTTTTTTTAGCTGCTCCATTTTTGTTAATTGTGGGAGTTCTGCTTCTTTTAGCTGCTCCATTTACTTTTCAGGATAAATTTAAAAAGTGTTAGATTAAGTGTTGAGTGCGATTTTGGGAAGCCATTTCAGTGTAGTAATATTGATTTCATGATTGTGATGTGCGTTTTTGGATAGGTTGAGGTTAAATCATTATAGGCGTTTGAAAGTTTTTGTCGCATTTCCGTGTGTTTAGGTTGAGAATTTAAGATATAGGTTAATTAGTTAATTCATCGATGTTTGGTTTTTGTTTTGTTTGCGGCGATTTTCAATATTTTTGGTTTAATATGGGGGAATAAATGTTTTGTACCGTTGGGCTTTATGTTTTTATTATAAATGAGAAGTGTAGTAAGTTTTTGTGCGGATGAATGAATTTGTACCTGTAAGAAAAACTGTGAATCTTTCTACAGGTTAAATAGACTAACAGTTAAGGAGTGGAAATTTTGGTAATTAGGTATAGCGTTGTTTTCTATAATTCCGCTTAAAAGTTGGATTTCATTCCTGTTCGTTCGAAGCAACTTCGCGTTTGTTATAGCATTGATAGAGTATATGCTATATTTGTCTGAATCGTCACGTTTTAAACAGAGATTATAAGTCTCGATATTGATATCTGCTGAGTGTTGAGGTTATGTCTTCGTGATTCAAACAAAAAGTCAAGTCGACGGTAACGTTTGGGATTAAAGTGTTAATCTAAGGAGCAATTAGGTTACAAAGGGCAGGAGAAAGTGAGATTGAATGAGGAAATTGGGAAAAATTTGAATTAGTGTTACTAGATGTGGTTTAAAATTAATTAAGTTTTATGTAAGTTGTTTTGTTGGGTGAGATTGTTTTCCTGGTTAGGTGTTATATATAATATATAAATGTAACTAGGCTTGGATTGGAGGGAAAAGCGAGAAGAATTAGATGATCATCTGATTCAGACTTCAATGTCGGTGGGTAGAAGTAATGTACTGACAAGAGAGCAACTGTTACGGTTCGAAACGCAAGAGAAGGAATCAGAGCAAAGATCGCAGGAGCTAAAAGAGTGTAAGGAGAAGTTAGAAAGCTACGAGCAACACTGGCAGTATATTGCAGAGCATCTCACGGCAGAGTTGCAAAAACGAACATCAAGTGAAGAATCGAGAAAATTGATTCAGGAGTGGAATACAGCTGCCAAGTCCTGTACGAAAGGCCAAGCTTTAGACTTGCTGGTAACGGCTACACTCGAGGTGATCCAAAGGGGTGAGATCCAAGCAGAACAATTGTTAGAAGAAGAGAAAAGAAAGAACAAGGTTCTAATAAAGAAAATATTGTCTTTGGAACAGCAACTGAAGGAAGCAGAAGAGGCAGCGGAGGAACTGGAGACAGAATTAAGAGCCGAGGGTCCACTGCCGCAAGAGAAAGTATACAGGCAAGAAGTCAGTAAGAAGTGCACACCAAGGAAATTAGTGTTCTGGGATAAACCACGAGAAACGAAAGATAGGCAAGATATTTCAGCTAAGAGTAGCTCATTGAAGGGAAAGACAAATGAACCAGGAAGCAGTAAATCATACGGATTGCCCAAGAACAGTATGGCGGATGCACATGGGAAAGTTATGGATATGGTATCCAAATATATACCATTATTTTCTGGGGAAAGGTCACCAAAGCTGTGCAAAGAATTGTACCGTTTCCTGAATTGCAGCAAGGAACTCCACGATCAATTGACTACTGAAGAAAAAGCTATCTTTATCAAATGTGTGAAATTTCGGCTTACAGATGACGCTTATTATGTAGTGTGTTCCCAGCAGCCGAAGGATTTTGAAACTCTGCAGCAAGTTATTACAACTGCATATACGCCACGAAAATCGTTCAGTGAGCTACGTACGGAAATGCTGGAGTGTAAACAACGACCTGGAGAGGACATTCGAGAATTCGCTGACAGAATGAAAGAGCTTCTGGACAAAATTAAAACAGCAGTCACAGCTAAGTAGCCAAATAAGGAAGGGGGACTAATAGCAGAATTGGAAGCTGACGGAGTGGCTACTTTTAAAGCAGGCGTAGGGAATAAGGCAACGCAAGTGCATCTGACGGGAAGGAGATTCCAATCTCTAGATGAAGTACAAGAAGAAGCTAGTTATTTCGAAAAGGATGCAACCAGGCTCCAGAGTAGAGAACTAGAAGTCTGGGGAAGTGGGCGAAAACTGAATTCCGAAACAATGCGAGATAGCTGGGGGACTAATCGTTTCTACAATAATACCAGCAGACCATTGAGAGAAGCCGTACAGAAGGGCCCATCTCCAGCAGCAGCAGGAATATATCGTGGATCACAGGCTAGGGCCTAGGCCCATCCAGTGCTTCCAGTGTGGGCAAAGAGGGCATATTGCTAGGGAATGCCGATCAAGAAAACAGCCACCATACTGTGTAAAATGCCGAAACTATGGTCACGATACTGCTAGTTGCCGAAGAAAAAGCATAAGGTTCGCGGATACTTCAATTGGTTCTCCAGGACAGCTGCAAACAGACCCAGAAATCCTTTATTGCCAATTTTGTAGAACCTGCCATCATTATACCGCAAACTGCTTGAAGAAATATCTAGCGGAACAAGAAGCTATGAAGAAGGGAAACGGGGAGCGGCAGCTGGGGGAATTAACCGCAGCTGCCTTCAATTAACGGAATTTAAGACCATGAAGACCTCACAGAAAGAAGCCAGTGTCATAGAGTTAAGTTTGTTAAATAATTGCATTTTCTCAGTAGAATCAGATATAGGTATAACGGGTAAATTAACATTATTAATAGATACAGGTGCAACATGTAATATAATTAAGGTAAATCGTATTAAAGGAAACACGACTATACAAACTCTCAAGAAAATAATGATTGAAGGGTTGTTTGGGGCACAAGAAAGCTCAATTGGAACTTGCAAAGCCACACTACGCATGGGTGGAGTAGAACAGCCATGCGAGTTTAACACCATTTATGACACTAATTAGATTCCAGCTGCCGGTATTCTGGGGATCGAGTTCCTGAACGACAAAGCAGTCATTGATTGTATAAATGGAAAACTGTCAGTGAAAGGCACGGAGAAAATAAAGGAAGAAAAACCCCTTTTTGGATACATCACTGGAAAGGAGAAAATCGAATTAATAGAGTTGAAGGAAAGCACCCAGGACAATCATCACCAGTTTATCCAGAAAGAAGAGTCAGTGTATTCTTCCCCAAAAGAGATTCAGCAACGAATGAAGAATCGAGTCGCAGCCTTGCGCGACATTATATCCAAAGCGGGCGTGGTATCAGATGGCCTCACAAAGTATCTTTCAGAAGTAGAATCTTACCAAGATGGTCAAATAAAAGAAAGAAAGATGACTTTTCCAAAAGAAGATGATGTACAGCCAGCTCTAACAGCTGAGGAGTGGCCTTTCGTACAATTGGTCGATTCCTTTAGCACGGGAACGAATCAAAAAGATTCTCAAGAAGCACCCATCAATAGGACTAAACCGATGGGGAGCAGAGAACAAGAAGGTGTAGCAGGAAAAAGGGAAAAGGAGCTGAAAATTCCTCGCATGGAAGTCCAGCGCGACCTCTCTAAAGCTACAGCTTACGCAGAGGCTCAGAACGAAAAGGTACATCTTACACAGCGAAAGGAAAAGTATTACTTAGGAAAGAGTAAAACCACTCAGGGGACAAGAATTAAGTTGAACCCAAGAACAGAACGGCTGTTGGAAATTCCTGTCATAGGTGAGGAAAATTTAGTGTGCATGGCGGAAGAAATTAGGCTAGGAGTGTATTGTGGGAATGCTATAATTAAGCCAAGGAACGGTAAAGCGTGGGTAGGTATTATTAACGCAGGAAGGGAGCCCGTTGAACTAGTGAATTTCAGGCCGAGGCTTGAAAAATTGAGTCAATATACTGTGCATCCACTAGGACGCGATAAGGGTAAGATTGATAATCGCCAACAACGGCTCAAGCTAATGAACGAATCACTGGTGCTGGGAGAAGACCTTAACTTCGAAGAAAGGTAAGCAGTAACCCACATTTGCAACGAATACAGTGATATTTTTCATTTGCCAGGCGATAAATTGTCATACACCCCGACGAAGACCTTTAAGTTACCGTTAATGGCTAATACGGCCCCCATACACACAAAGCAATATCGCATGCCAGAAGCCCATCGAGAAGAGTGTCAGGAACAACTCAAAAAATTACTCGAGGACGATATCATCGAACCTAGTGACAGTCCATTTAATTTCCCCGTACTTCTAATTCCTAAGAAAGGAGTAGATGATAACAGCAAAAGAAAGTATCGGCTATGTGTAGACTTCAGAGAACTAAGCAAAGTCTGCATCCCCTTTTCTTATCCCCTTCCCCGAATTGAGGACATCTTAGATCGTTTGGGTCATTCTGGATACTTCACCACTTTAGATTTAGCTAACGGGTACCACCAAGTATTAATCGACCTAAAAGACAGAGAAAAAACGGCGTTTAGTACCAATTTTAATCATTTCCATTATAAACGATTACCATTTGGTTTAAGAACGCCCCCCCCATTTTTTCAATCCCTACTGAACGAAATTCTGACGGGACTTCAAGGGATTAAATGCTTCGTGTATCTCGACGATGTCGTGATATTTGCTAAGAGTTTGGACGAACATAACAGCAAACTACGAGAAGTTTTTCAGCGCTTCAGAGAAGACAACCTTCAGTTGCAGCCTTCGAAATGTCAGTTTTTAAGGAAAGAGGTAATATATCTGGACCATATTTGTTCCGAACAAGGGGTAAAGCCTGATAAACGATTAGTAGAAGTAGTGCAAAATTTCCCAAAACCAAAAACTGTTCGTCAGGTTCAATCATTTTTAGGGCTAGCCAATTATTATCGGAAATTTGTTCCGAATTTTTCAAAAATATTCGCACCCATTAATAGTTTATTAAAAAAAAGCGTTAAGTTCGCATTGGGACTCGAGTGTGACAAGGCTTTCAGTCGTGTCAAGGAAATTCTTACTACACCACCACTCTTGATATATCCGGATTTCACAAAGGAATTTACGGTAATCACTGATGCAAGTGGGGAATCTTTAGGGGCAGTTCTGGAGCAAGAGGGCAAGCCAATTAATTACGCTAGTCGTACTTTGAACATGGCAGAAAGAAAATACTCCACTACAGAGCATGAGATGTTGGCCATTGTGTTTGCAGTACGGAACTATAGGTGCTACCTTCTGGGCAAACCTTTCAAAATAGTAACGGATCACCAACCGCTACGGGGAGTTTCCAAGGTGAAGGACACTACTTCACGTATGCTCAGATTTCACCAAAAACTATCGGAGTATGAATTTGAGATTATATATAAAACTGGAAAGGAAAATGGTAATGCCGATGCCCTAAGCAGAATTCCAAGGCACATTGAAGAGCCTGAGTCATATCATAACAAGGAGTACCCATGCCTTGCAATAACTCGTGCTCAAGCTAGGGAACAGAAATAAAGGGAACAACCAAAACAAATACCGTTGTGAGATTTTGAAAACGAAGGTAACAGTATTGAAGGGACTGAGATAATCACCGAAGAAAAACTGAAGAAAGCAGAACCAAAACTGGTGACCAATCCAGAAGAGATTGAGCTAATTCTGAGAGATTATCATGACTCTAGGTTTGGAGGACACTTTGGAAGGAACAAAACGTTCAACAGAGTGAAGCGCTTCTACCGTTGGAAGAGAATGAAGGCTGATATAGCTCGGTATGTTAAACGTTGTACGATTTGCCAAAAAGCTAAGCACGCTAGAGCCATCAAGATGCCATTAGTATTAACGGAAATCGCGGAAAGACCTTTTGAGAAAGTCTGTGTTGACTTAGTTGGACCTTTGCCAGTCAGTCACAAGGGTAACAAGTACATCTTGTCTATGATGGATGATCTGACTAGATTTGTAGATTTCGTGGCGATACCAGACCAAGAAGCGAACACGGTAGCCCAGGCCTTATTTGAGCAAATCCTCAGCCGGTACTCGCTACCGAAACAGCTAGTAGCGGATCAGGGAGCAAACTTCACTGGAGAAGTCTTAAAGGCTCTTTGTAAAATGTTGAAGATAAAGAAGCTGCAAACAACTGCCTACCATCCCCAGTCCAACGCTGTGGAGAGGCAGCATTCTACGCTAGCCAACTATCTGAGGAGTTTCGTTGTTCGGGAGCCACGAAACTGGGACGAGCTGTTGAGAACCGCAGCGCATGCGTACAACAACACCGTGCATACAGGCACAAAACTTACACCCATGGAAACGTTGTTGGGATTTGTAGCGGAAATCCCCAGTAGCGTACAGCGTCAGCCTGAATCGGTATATAATATGGATAAGTACCATTCGGTATTGCGGTTCAAATTGCAGAGGGCGTTTCAACTAGCAAGGGAGAACCTACTTAAAAGCAAACTAGTGGCAAAGAAGTACCATGACAATTCAGCTAGGCCGGAAGTCTTACATATTGGTGATAAAGTTCTAGTTAAAGACTTACGTAGCTAGGGCAGGGAAATTAGCATCCATTTTTAAAGTTCCATATGAAGTAATTTACGTTCACAGTTCTGAGAATGTAACTATACTTCAAGGGAAAAAGCTTAAGCGGATTCAAACAAATCGTTTGAGAAGGTATCATGATTAATTTTAAGATTAGAGTTTGTTCGTCATATAAGGACGATAACCTAAGTGGAATGAAGCACGAGAGAATAGTTTTACAATTTGAATATTTTATTTTATTTAGTCTTTTTCTTAGTTTTTTTGTTTTTCTTGCAGAACAAGGTTCATTAAAGCATTTAAGCTGAGAGGAAAGGAAAAAGAAGATTAGGCAGATGCGAAAAGATTGCCAATGGAGGGAAGTAAGCAAGTATATGTAAAGAAAAGGGAGAAGAATGATTGAAGATTTTTTTTAAAGAAAAAAAACGAAATAGAAAAGAAAAAATAGAGATTTAAAAGAGAAGAAAGTAGAGTAAAGATTAATTGAATGAAAAAGAAGAAATAGAGAATTTAAAGGAAATAATAATTAAAAAAAAAGAGAAAGAAAAGAGGAATAGTAAACAAGATATAAAGATTTAAAAAAAAAGGGATAAGAGATTTTGAAAGAAATAATGGAAAATAAATAAGAAGGGCTGTTGAAAGAAAGCATAAATAAGAGGTTAATAATAAAAAGATTAAATAAAAGGTTTAGAAATTTCAAGGAAAGATAAGTTTTTATACAAGTTGTGTAAAGAGAAGAGAGAATTGCTAAAGAAAGAAAGTGTAAGAGAAATAAATATTGTAAAAAAAAAATTTATTAGAATAAATTAAGAGTTTAGATTAAAGAAAAACAAACTTCATTTAGTCTAAGATAACTAGGATTGCCCTAAATTTATACAGTTATAAAAGAAGGTTTAGCTTCGCGATGAAGGCGGTAGTAATTTTAATCTTCGCTTTGATAGCTGGGATACAAGCAGAGCAGGCAGGTTATAGCATCGAGCCGATACCACAGTCGGGAGTGTTATTCGAGCGTCTCGGGGTAGTTAATTTCTACACGAAACATTGGACTATTCTGTCTAAGTTCCAAATACCAGATCTCACTGAAGACTTAAAATTCGTCAGCAACTGCAGCGGTTTGATAAGCGGATTATGTGCAGACCTAACCGATACTGGAGGCGTTGCAAGGTGTATGGCAGTAGTCAAAGAGATAGGAGGCTGGGTGGAAAAAATTAAGCGTCAAGATGAGGAACTCTCGCATCGTACCCAAAATGAGGCGCCCCGAAGAAACAAGCGTTCAATTTTTGATGGAGTGGGATCTCTGGCCAAGACACTGTTCGGAACCATGGACCATGAAGACTCGGAAGAAATACATGCAGCTATAGGTGACCTTAATGAGAAGGAGATCCGAACATTAAATCTACTGAAGGACCAAATTACAGTCGTCAAATCTACGTTCGATTTGTTTAATGCTTCAAGGCCACAGGCAGCAGAAGAGAGAGAAGAACTACAAAATAAACTTTCAACCATCGTTAAAGAGCAGCAGGGTCAATATCGGGAATTATCGCCATTGAAACTAAGAATGGAATTGAGTGAGGTAATTACGCTAATGAGCCTTCACTTAAGAGAAATCAGCGAAATTCAGGAAACAATGATGAGCATATTAATCTCCCTAAGCGTAGGAAAGCTACACCCGCTGATAATTCATGCACGAGAGATGACCGAGATAATGAAGAATGCCACTAGTATACTGGATTTAGATGAAAAATTCCAGAATTTCCAATTGCTGGTACAAATTGCAAAGGTACAAGCACTCCAGGTAGGACAAGAAATCCTAGTCAGGGTAGATATCCCACAGCCCCAACGAGTTGCATTTGACTTACATAAGGTATACACGATCTCGATAGCTATAGATGAATTTGGGTATCATGTATATGATCTGGACGCTGAATTTGTGGCAGCCAACAATCAAGAACGACAATATGTCTTGCTGAGTTACCAACAGTACCAGAAGTGCCAGAGGTTGTTAATCGTATCGGACTATCCGCAAATCTTATGCCCACAATTAGCCCCAACTATTACTGGTATTGGAGAAAACTGTGTGCTGAACCTTGTCCGGAGCTTCAACGTAAATGCGAAGGCCTGTAAGGAAAGAGTTACAGCAAAGTGGAGCAGCTTAGTGAGAATGGTAACGAGAAACCACTGGTTATTTGTGATGTCTGAGAAGACCAAGCTGGAAGTAAACTGCTAACATTCACCAACTTCCATCGGTGAGGTGAAGCACACAGGGGTATTATTCATCGAAGAACATTGTCACCTGCAAATCGGTGACCTACGAATACAAGCTGAAGATGCCGCACAGCGAAATATATCTATATGGCAGCCCAGACGAATGGAGTTACCAGCCTGGAACAGCATCGCAACACAGACAAACAGGCAGAGAGAGGCGGTAGTAGACGAAATATGATTGCTGGCTAGTGACAACTTTAATCAAGCACGGAGAGAGCAGGATGCCGCTATAAAGAGGGTTGAAGACAAGATCAGCGCGGAGGAGGCAAGTAGACGCGCCATTCCACATACAGTACATTTAGCAGCGACAACTACTACCGCATGTTTAGCCGTCATCAGCTTAGTAATCTTGATAGAAGTGTTATGCCATTTGAAGCGCTGGAAGAGGAACTACACCCAAGCCGGCACCAACAGAGTGATTCAACCTATAGTTCAGAAGTCAGAGCAGCAAGCCAAGGCCCAAAATGCAAACATAACCATTGAGACAATCTTGCCCACGACAGCGAACTTGCCAACCACCAATTTGCCAACTATTGTGGGGAAACAACTTGTGCAGCTAGAGTAGCCGCCATAGATTTAGTTAAGTATATATATATATTTTTTGCACTTGTATAACGAAGAAGTAATTTAAGGGCAACCTATAGTTAGAGATTAACGTATAAATTTATATAGAAATAAAAATATGTATATATGGTTATTAATATTAAATCATGTTCAATGGAAAGGAATGGATTAATTATTATAAGATTCAAATATAGGAAATTATTAGTATAATAAGGTATGTATTTAAGAAGTGGAGGAAGTTTCCAAGAAAGGACATGTGAAGTAAAAAAAAAAGTAAATAGATATGTAGTAAAATCAGAATAAAAAAGAAATGAGATTAAAGTAAGAAGGAAATTAAATGTGAAAATGAAATGTTGAACTTAAAGAAATTAAATGTAAAATCAAAATAATAAAAAGAAATGATGTAAAAAGATGTAAAAATGAAAGAAAGGAATTAAATGTGAAAATGAAATATTGAATTTAAAGAAGTCAAATGTAAAATAAAATATAAAGAGAAATGATGTAAAAAATAAGACAATTTAGATAGTATATAATGAAAAATGTAAAGAATCTGAACCGAACGAGGATAAATACATTTTCAGTTTTTAATTAAGATTGTTGCACTCTCCAGATCTAGTTCCCGACGGAAACTAGTTTTTCCAAGGGGGGAGGGATGTTATAGCCCAATATACGGAAGATTCTACTAGCAGCCAAGGGCGCATTTTAGTGAAATAATTAGCAATTGCTAAACAGTAACGTCGCATTGTACTGTTCTGCAACTGTCGGTTATTTTGCTGATTAGCTCAACAGCTGGCTGCGATGAGCGCTTACTGGAGCAATCGACGATTACAATAATAATTAACCTAGCATGGTAATTATTATGTAAAGCGATTGTTTACTACTGAGCGACTCAGGTGCTGCAACCGGTAGAACAAGCGGCAAGGTTGTTGTCGTTTGTTTACATCCGCGTTGTTAAGTAAAGTATACTTCCGAATATTGGTGCATAAAAGACCAATGACTGGACTGGCGAGTGCCTGTAGTGTTCTTAGCCTTAACGCCTTAACGTAATTTGCTTCCGTCACTTCAAATTGACGTAATAAGCGTTCTGCTTCGCCAGTGACGCTGAGCTTGATATAATGAAGCTTATGGACCTTGGTTATATTTAGGTCTGTATGAATGTATGGAATGTACGCCAGGATTTGTAGTTACCGTCGAATGTCGGTATATGAATTATGGAAGCCGTGTCTCTCGCATTGAGGGACGCACTGTCTGTCTCTGGTTTCATTTGTATTGGTATTGGGAGGTAGCGCTGGGCAGACTCCTCTAATTCCTCTAATAGTGTGGAGAGGAAATCTATATATATAAGTTCAGTTTCCTCATATAAATCTCCTTTGAGCGCCATTTTTGTTGACCAGATTACTGAATGCAGATCTGTGAATGATTTCCAGAGCTTTTCTTGGGATTCTATACGTGCTGCAGAGTATTTCTCATCTTGTTTCATTTCACTGCTTGCTTTGGAGTGATTTATGACGGCTTTCTTTATTTGGTCATGTACAGCTAATAGTGATTATGTCAAACTAGTGACATCTGTCATTTTGAAATTTTTCCTGTCTTATCCGGCTTTGAAGGACCAATGTTAGGTCCAAATGTGGGCTTAGCATAAAAAAAGGGGCAGGTGCCGGTTTGAAAATGATAAGGCAAGTTGAATTTCAAATGACAGAATTCAATAACTTATTTATCACAAATGTTTCTTACAAAACTAACAATTCACGTATTTTCTATAACTTTAATTCATTTCACTCCACCTCTAAATATATCTAATTAAATTCAATGCTTTGGGCCTCCACTGGCTATTTTTATTTCTTGATCTGTAATAGAAAAATCAAGTATTCATTAAGAAACCAAAAAAAAAAAAAAAAAAGGTTTTGTTGACAGAGTGAACGTCATAGAACTGCTTGTGTGGGTAAAAGCTGGGGTCAATACTCCCAATGTAGGATGCTGAAAAATTAAAAAAAGTTAGTATTTAAGAGATTCATATATTTAGTTTGGTTTGTTAGGCAAGACTTTAGTGGATTCAATTTAACTGCCGAACTGTCTTGTTGCGCAGTCAGAACTTGAGCGATTTGCTACTTCCAGTACCTCGGTATTTATAGGCAGAAACGCCATGAGAATTGTGTCTGCCGGTGACTTTAACAATGAAGCCCTGCGTCGTCTTGTGAAAATTCATACATTAAGGCACGAAATTAAGTCATAGTGGATCTTAATGAGAATGATTCTTCTGTGCTGTTAGCTGCCATATTGAAAATGTCAAAGTCTTTCTTGGCAACTGATAGAAACAGGTAGGTGTTTACGATTTACGTTTTGAATCTTATTTACTTATTAATGTTTAATCGATTTTTCAGCAAAAATACGAAGTTGTGAAATTAAGCGCTGGAGTCAGGATTCAGATGAAGCGTTGGGGTGATTAGGTGATTTTGTTTTGATTTAAAGTCTCAGATCGTAAATGATTTGAGACTTTTACCATCTTTTTACATTTGTTTTATTGTTTATTTTGTTTTTTAACTAATCATGTTTTGGCCATATCATCGCGGGAAGAATATGTGAGTGTTTAGTTTGTAAACTTTTAATTTATAGTTTTTTTGTTCCGAGGCGGAACAAACTATTTGGCTTATGCTTGCAAATTCTACAGCAGCTATTTTGTGTAACTTAAAGGTGGGGAAGTGGAACGGTAAATTAATAATCATTTTCAAATTTTTTCTGTGCAATTTGAAGTTTTTTAATGTGAGATCTTGCACTAGGGGACCAAGCCGGACCCCTTGATAGATTGCAGCTTGAATGATATCATGTTTATTTTCCAGCTTCAGGGTTAACCCTCGGTTTATAAAGGGATACTGTATAGAATTCTTTTATTCTACTTGGTCAAGGTGCTTGTATCTTGATGTAATGGCTGCGTTGACGGTGCTAGTACCGCAACGCCAAAAGAATGTAACGAATTCTACGTTGAATCTTCTGCTGCTTAATCAAGGTGCTTGTACCTTTATTTTAACAGTATGCTATTTTAACGGTGCTTGTACCGCAACACCAATTCAAAATAGACACTACGTAGAATTTTAAATGAAACTTCTCATTTGATGATTGAAACGAGACTAAAAATTATATTTACATAAAACTTAATTTATAACACTCAAAAAATGTTTATTAAGCTAGTTCCTTTTTGCAAATAATAAGAATGAGAATTTCACACATATTCGGATTCCCATGCATGTCTTCATAATATGACACAAATGTCATATCGTATTTCGTCTGGTGGCGACGGGCACATGTGCATACTCAGCACAATTTGCGTGAGACTCCCATTCGGTGAGAATGGAAAAAAATTCAATATGAATTTATCTTTTTTCATATGTATGTAGGTAGGTATATTTATTAGCTTATATTGATATTCTTATTACTATATCTATTTAATGATATAAGATGAATCTATAATATATTGAAGTCTGAACATCCTCCCCCACGTTGAACGGTTTGTTCAACTACTCATCCAAGTGGACCGACTTCGTTTTATCTTAGATTTGCGCGCTCAACTTCAGGATTGGCAGAGTTGCCCTTCTCCTGCATTTCCTCTTCTATG
This sequence comes from Dioctria linearis, assembly GCA_963930735.1. NCBI lineage: Eukaryota > Metazoa > Arthropoda > Insecta > Diptera > Asilidae > Dioctria > Dioctria linearis. Next base: position 93,339 of record CAWVNZ010002716.1, read on the forward strand.
GAGAGTGGTGATAGTTTGTGAATAGGTCTGCGGAACACATTTGGTGCCGTTCGAACGTCTGCCACTCTCACTAGTCCATTTTCTCCCTTATGAATTTTAATGATCCGTCTCAGTGGCCACTTCATAACTGGGACATTATCTTCTTTAATGATAACCATTGTTCCGGGCTTGACATTCTCAGATTTCCTTTTCCATTTCTGCCGTTGTTGTAGCTCATTCAGGTATTCCCTTGACCAGCGATGCCAGAACTCATTTTTGATGTGTGCCAGTAATTTCCATCTTGTAAGCATGTCTATCTTCATGGACTGAGCCTCTGAATTAACTCGGTTATTAAGGGGCTCGCCGACAAGGAAGTGACCAGGTGTTAGAGCGGTTAGATCATTTGGATTCGAGAACATCTGTGTTAAAGGCCTTGAATTTAGAATGGTTTCTATCTCAATTATTACGGTTTCCAATTCTTCATATGTTAATGATGCAGAACCCATTGATCGGTGTAATAAATGTTTAGCTGACTTCACTGCGGCTTCCCAGAGGCCGCCAAAGTGAGGGGCCCCTTGGCGGTATAAAGTGGAAATCAATACCCTTTGCACTACAAGTGTTCAGGATTAGTTCTTTCGAATTGTGGGAGTGGATGACTGTGTTTAGTTCTGATAGCTGGTTCTTAGCCCCGATGAAATTGGTTGCATTGTCGCAATAAAGATTCTAGCAGTGTCCTCGTCTTGCTATAAAACGCTTAATCACTCCGATGAAGGCATAGGCCGATAAGTCTGTCACTAATTCAAGATGAGTGACCTTGGTCGCAAAGCAACAGAAAACCGCTTTGTATGATTTTAGCGACCGATTTCCTCTTATTTTAAGGTGAGTCCAAATGGGGCCACAAAAATCAACTCCGGCATTCATAAAAGGTCGTGCTGGCTGCACCCTAGTTGCTGGTAGGTTCCACATTAGTTGTGTTATCAACCTTGGTTTAGCTCGTGCATAGCGTACACATCGTTGAACTACAGACCGGGCAATGGTTTTACCCTTCATGGGCCAGAATCTTTGTCTGGTTGCTTCAAGGAGTGTCTGTGGGCCGCAATGCAAATTGTCCATGTGCAGATCCGTCATTATAAGCTTCGTGAACGGATGGGAGTTTGGAGTATGGTGTATGGGTGCTTCGCATCGTAAGATAGTGTCAATGCTTGCAACCGTCCTCCGATTCTAATGATTCCTCTTTCATCGATGAAGGAAGCGAGACTGTTTAATGAACTATTCTTGCTAACTTCTCCGACCCGTAGTAGTTGTGTAGAATCTTCCTTGAATTCATATTGCTGCATTTGTTTAACTATGATGTTGAGAGCCTCCTGTAGTTCGAATGTTGTAAGCACTGTTGGGTTGAAAGGAGAGCTTTGTAGATAACGGATTTTCATCTTGGTTATGAAGCGCAGCATATATGCGACTATCCGTTGCAATTTCTTAAATCAGTTCTTATGATCGATCGTATAGATGAAATTAACTGCTTCCTCGGTAGCAACTAAGGATAATTTAATCCCCCTTCCTTCCAGTCTCTGATCAATGTTGTTTGTGTCAATTGTGTGTGACGTTGGCCAGGTGGACTCAGCACTATGTAGAAAGAGGGGTCCATAGGACCAAATATTGCAAGTTTCAAATCTTTTTGGAGATATGCCCCACGATAACACGTCAGCCGGATTTTCCCGTGAACTGACATGTCCGCACTGTTGTATTATAGTTAGTTCTTGGATGGATTAGCCACAAATGTATGAAATGATTCTGAGGGAGAACTGAGCCAATTAAGCACGATTTCTGAAGCTGTCCATAAGACCGTAGGGTTGTCTCTTAAGTCCAAGTCTGTCTTGATGCGATCTGTCAACTCTGCCGCAAGCTTGGCTGCACATAATTCCAAACATGGTAGTGTTGTCTGTTTAAGCGGTGCGACTCTTGACTTGGCACAAAGCAATCTTAAACTTATGATATTGTACTTACTCACAGATCTGATATATACTGCGGCACCATATGCCTTCTCAGTTGCGTCTGCGAAAGCATGTATTTGCATTGAACTGGATGATGAATAGGAGAATACATGTCTTGGAAATTTTATATTCTCTAACGATTTCAAATATTAACAGAATCTAATCCACTCTCCAATCTCGATTTTAAGAGCCGACAGCCTTTGAAGGAACATTTTGGCAACAGCTACTGCTGGTGCCATGAAGCCAACAGGATCAAACAAGTGTGCTATGTCTGAATATGGCCGCCTCTTTGTAACCTTAGATGTATTGTTCCACGATGTTTTTATTGAAAAAGAATCTGGTTTAGGCAGCCAAGTGAGCCCTAAGGTTTTTATGTGATCCTCAGTTCCATCATTAAAATCAAGCTCTAGATCTGTGTCCTCTTTGGGAAGATCCTGGATTAGACGGGGATGGTTTGCACACCATTTCCTTAGTTTGAATCCCGCCATTTGAAGTACTGAGTTTAGCTGCGTCTGTGCTTCAACCGCTGTAGTTAAGCTATTTGATCCAGCCATGACATCATCCACGTAAAAGTTAAGTTTTAACATTTCGGTGGCAAGTGGGTATTTCTCTGATTCCTGTTTTGCGAGCCTCTGCAAGCATTTGATTGTGAAATACGGAGCAGAGTTAGTTCCATATATTACTGTGTTGAGCTTGTAACGTTTGAGCTTCTGAGCAGGGTCACTCCTCCATAAAACCAACTGATACTTCTGGTGGTTATTGTGCACCAATATCTGCCGATACATTTTTTCGATATCAGCAGTGCACAAAATATCATTCAGTGATAAATTTGAAGATGTGTTGGCGGATGTGTCGAAAATTACTCTCAATTTCGTGGTACTACTCTCCGGTTTAACCACGCAATGATGTGGCAGAAAATAGTAGGGCTTATCAATTGTCTAAATATCAATTTCTTGCTTGTGGCCGAGTCGAATGTATTCGCTCAGGAAATCGATGTATTCTAGTTTGATATCTGTGCGTTAAGCGAACCTTCTCTCTAGTGCTGAGAAGCGCTGTAGAGCAAGATCTTTTGACTCACCTAATTTGCTCGGATCACCCTTGAATGGAAACTTGACAATAAAACGCCCATCAGTATTTCTTGTAGTGGTTTGATCGAAGTGATTCTCACAGTATTTTTCTGCTGTGGTAAATCTGGATTCTGATGACTGAAGTTCTTCCAGTTTCCAGAATTTTTCCACTTGCTGGTCAAATCCTTCATCTTCCCTACATATGCCTCACGTCGCATTTGGTTGAGATATGTCGTTTATCTTTCCACCTACTATCCATCCAAGTACTGAGTTTTGTAATATAGGTAGATGGTCTGCAAGCTTTATTTGTCCAACGGACAATAGTTGAAAGTAGACTTCTCCTCCAATTAGGAAGTCTATACGCCCAGGACGATTAAAGTGTGGATCAGCTAATCTGGTATTGAAGCCGTTCACTCTAGATTCTATTGAAATGTTGATTCTTTTTTGGGCTTGCTGTTTTCCTTGGCCAATTCCTATTATATCCATTAGTTCAGGAACTTGTGATAATCCGAATTTTTTGGCGAGTCTCTCAGTTATGAAACTTAGCTGAGAGCCTGAGTCCAAAAGAGCTCTACATTCTACGCTTGAAGCCTGATTGTTTGCTAGTTTTATTACCACCGTGCCCAAAAGGACATAGCCTCTTTGTAGTTGAGTGCTGCGTGCTGGCAATGCAGAGGAATGATCTGCATATGCTGATAAGTGTTTGAGGTGATCTTCTGGGTGGTTTTGATTCATCGACGAGGTTTTTTGAATGCTGCTGCCTACTTGTTGAATTGAATTTGCTCGATTTGATGAGATATTTTCTATATGGAGCAAGGTATTGTGTTTTCTAGCACACTCTAAGCAGCCTCGTGTGATACACCTTGATAGTGTGTGCTCAGTTTTAAGGCAGTTGATGCATATTCTGGACTTGTTGACAAGGTTCAAGCGATTGGTTGGTGTCAGCTGAAGAAATTTTAGACACGCGAAGAGCTTGTGATCTCCCTTGCAGCAGGCGCACGTCGACATAGGAATGGCTATTGAGCTCAATGATTTTGCTACAACTGACCTTCTATGTTGTTCGTCTAATCCCTTCGCCTTGTTGCCCAGAGCCTCAAGTGATTGGAACCGACTCTCTAAAAATCTGAGGAATTCGTTTGATGATTGCAACTTTTTAGGTTGGGATAGTGTATGCTCGTATAACCCATGTGTTGTTCTGTCAAGTTTCTTGATCAGCAGATGTAATAATAGCGGGTCCCAGCTTCCTGCATCAACGGTAAGATTGTCAAGTCCAAATAGACATTCTTGAGTTGAATCATGTAGTGACTTGATACCTGATACACTTTCTGTAGTTAAAGTAGGCTGAGATAACATTTTGTTCAGAAGTGACGTTACTTTTCTGCCTCTCCACAGAGATTAATTTTAAGGTACCACATCTTTTGACAGTCTCGCATAGGTTGTTCGTGTACCATCTGGGAGTATAAATCATAGAACTGCCGCCATTTCAGGTAATCGCCATCAAACTTAGGGAGCGTGATCTTTGGTAATTTTACTGTCAGGCTGATGCTTGACATAACCCTTGATGATTGAGTATGATATTTATCCAATTCTCCAGATAGAGTGATTAGCATGTCTTGAACCGGCTCCTCCAATTGGAAATACTCGTCAATATTGTAGCCCGCCTTGAGTGGCTCTCTTGCGATCTCCCATATGTTATGATGAAGTGTCTCGATTCTTGACCAATACTGATTGACGGTCTTCATCTTTACTTCACAAAAATATTTAAAAGAGTCATGCAAACCAATCTCAACTCCTTTTAGGAGGCGGCGTAGGGACTCTATTACTGATTCTGGTATTCTAATCAGTTTGCTTATTTCATCCATCGGATTTCTGTGTACTTCTCTTGCCTTAACATCGCCTTCCCCCATGTCATTCACTGGATCAGCTTGCTTTGTTATAGGCTGACGTGTTTCCATGGAGATTTGTTGTGCCTTTGTATTTTCTTCAGGCAGTTTCTTCTCTGTTTTTTTACCTTCTTGGTTTGATGTGGTTAGGCTTGCAATATGCATTTGTATTTTGCTGCGATGGGCTGGCTAGATGTTTTGCATCGCCTCGTAATAGCCGTTTGGATAATATGGATGGCCTAAATCCTTACTATGATTAGTGCGGATTTCGTTGTCAGTATCTTCAAATGTATTCCACAAATCATCTAGTTGACCAATTCTTTCTTTGCAGTACTGAAGGTGCCTCCTGCTTGGGCCGTCCTTAATGTAATTGTCGCCTTCTGCTGTTTTGCGAGTCTCTCCATGATTGCTACTTCTGATATGCGTCACAAGCCGTAAACCTGTATCACGTCGGGGTCACCAATAAATGTATAGAATTCTTTTATTCTACTTGGTCAAGGTGCTTGTACCGCAACGCCAAAAGAATGTAACGAATTCTACGTTGAAACTTGTGCTGCTTAATCAAGGGCTTGTACCTTGATTTTAACAATATGCTATGTTAACGGTGCTTGTACCGTAACACCAATTCAAAATACACACTACGTAGAATTTTAAATGAAACTTCTCATTTGATGATTGAAACGAGACTAAAAATTATATTTTCATAAAACTTAATTTATAACACTCAAAAAATGTTTACTAAGCTAGTTTCTTTTTTTGCAAATAATAAGAATGAGAATTTCACACATATTCGGATTCCCATGCATGTCTTCATAATATGACACAAATATCATATCGTATTTCGTCTGGTGGCGACGGGCACATGTGCATACTCAGCATAATTTGCGTGAGATTCCCATTCGGTGAGAATGGAAAAAATTAAATATGAATTTATCTTTTTTCATATGTATGTAGGTAGGTATATTTATTATCTTATATTGATATTCTAATTACTATATCTATATAATGATATATGATGAATCTATAATATATTGAAGTCTGAACAGATACAATGTCTTGATTAATATGCTTTTGGTGTAATGGGCGCTACTTGGAGCGGATACCCAAACACACAATTTGTTGATGTAGTATTGGATGTCTGATGTACTGCTTACGACAGGTGTCAGCCCTCAGCTGTCTAGAAGTCTTGATGCAGAGCTTTATGTTGCTATGTTTTTTTGCAAGTTTTTCTCTTTTTTTGAAAAGTATCAAGGCCTACTTAATTATAACCTTTTCCAATGGTTAAAGTGACTTTGTTCGTATTCGCGAAACTCTACAAATGTTTCGCTGAGATTGATAACTAAAGGTTGGTGCTTGTAGGTTGTGGTGAGAACAGCCACATGCTTACTCTATTTAGAATTGCTGTTATGTGTTTGGCGTATGTGAGCTTCGTGTCAGGCTAACACATAGCTACTTAACATGATCAGTCCATAGGATATCAATGCCGTATAATGTGAGCTTGGCCCTTGGAAGTTCTATATTTGATATTATAAAAGATTCGCTTCCAATAATTGTAGGATATATCGCATCATAACAATTATGCCAATCATCGTCAATAGCATCATCATAGCACCATCGTTGTGAGCAAGTCAGAAGTACTCAGTCAGCCGTGAGTCGCCAGCCAGCTTGCATCACGTTAACATCTCCACCGCGTGCCCCGTGCCCAGCCAGTAATTTTATATTAGATTTATATAGTAAATATCAGTAGGTGTTTATGTTAGACATTACATATATGTATAACCCGAAGTACCTATATACAATAAAGTGAACTAATAATTAATACTAGCCGCCTGAGTTTTAATTAGTAAATCAAAACATAACAATTGGCGACGAGAAATTTTCAGTGAACCCGAACGGTACTTGTGACAGCATTGTTTTTTTTTTTGGTCATATCATCGGTGTATTACAGACAAAAAAGAAAAAAAACTGGAAAAATGGCAGTGTCTGCAGAGTGCTTTGAGAAACTTTTGAAATCGCAACAAGAATTCATGCAAAAAATTTTTGACGATCATAAACGAATTTTTGCTGTAAACTCAGTGTCGCAAGTATCACATACATCCGCGTTTGTTCCATTTGATAAGGAAAAATCAAACTGGAAAACTTATTTACAGCAGCTGGAACAACATTTTACTGCATATCACGTGAAAGAAGATGATAAAAAAAGAGCATATTTTTTATCCTGGATAGGGACAAACACCTTTGAATTACTCCAAAAGTTATTCGGTTCGGTACAAATAGTAAATCAAGATTATGAGTCTTTAACGAGAAAGCTAACGGAACACTTTCAAGCGAAAATTCATGTGTCGACGGCGCGTTACGAATTTTTTAGATGCCGCATGAAATGTAACCAATCCTATGGCGAGTGGATAGCAGACCTTCGCGGATTTGCACGAGATTGCAATTTAGTTTGTACAAAAGCCGGCTGCGAGTTAGAATTTGTGGATGAAATGATTCGCGATGCTCTAATTTTACATAATCCACACGATTCCGTTAGAGCCGCTGCGTTGCAAAAAAGTAAGCCATCCTTGCAAGATGTAATCATAATTGCAGAATCGTATGAGAGTACACAAAAATCATTGCAAGTACTTAAATATGGGTCCAATGAAAGTCCAGTGATAGATGTGAATCATATAGAGAACTCGGATAGTAAAAGACGTTTTCCACGCGCAAGAAGTAGAAATGGTAGAAGCAAAAGCAGGAGCCGCCCTGCTAATTTTAATACTAGAAGTGCAAGTACCGGTCTCAAATCATGTAGCGGTTGTTTTGTTGCTCACAAGAAACAATTTTGCAAATTTCTGAATGCAGTATGCCGTAAGTGTGGCAAGATTGGACATATAGCTCCAGTTTGTTTGTCTAGGAGAAATATAGTAGCAGCCAGCAACTCTCGTAATCGTGTCGGATGGGAACAAATACATCTAGTAGAGGATCTTTTATCTGCTGCAGAGCCTCGCAGGCAAGGAAATAAATATTTTGTTGATTTAGTGATAAATGGTCAGTCTATGGAATTTTTAATAGATACAGGCGCTTCCAGCTTTCTTATAGGATTTCCTGGTTATACGCAATAAAAAAACCGTCATATAGGGAAACAGATCGTGCTCTTAAGGCATATGGTGGTAGAATAATCCCAGTTTTAGGCGAGCTAGAAGTTAATGTTCAATTTGATAATCAAACAAAAACGTTGCCGTTACTTGTGGTGGATGCCGAAAACGGTAAGAATATTTTTGGTATTAATTGGGCAGAAGCCTTTGGAATGCAAATTAATTTTTCTTGCTCAAATTTCATCTATAATGTGTCCCCGCAAGTACGTCCCACAGATGTTGAGAGTATATGTTCACGTTATCCACAATTATTTGAACCCGGGTTAGGGTTACTTCCAGTAATTAAGGCACATCTCCAACTGAAAAGCGGTGCAAGGCCAAAGTTTTTCAAGGCGAGGACGATCCCATTTAGTCTGTTGGACAAATTTAAAATGGAAGCAAAACGACTAGAAGAAATAGGCATATGGAAAGCGATAAAATTTAGTCAATGGGCCGCTCCAATTGTCATCGTACCAAAGACAGATGGCAGAATTCGTGTATGTGGCGACTTTAAAGCTTCGGTCAATCCGCAGCTTGAAATTGACCAATATCCCATTCCTCGGCCTGAGGAGTTATTTTTCAAACTTAATGGTGGACAGCGATTTTCTAAAATAGACATGCCGGAAGCTTATCTTCAATTGGAGCTCGATGATGAGTCAAAGGCAGTTGCAGTAGTGAATACCCCTTTGGGATTATTCCAATTCCAAAGACTTCCATTTGGCATTGCTAGCGCTCCAGCTATCCATCAGCGAACTTTGGAAATGCTTCTTAATGGTATCAATTGTGCAATATATCTTGACGATATTTTAGTTACAGGCAAAGATGATCAGGACCATATGAAAAATTTACAAAATATCTTCAGCCGTCTATCGAAAATAATTTAAAAATAAACAAAAATAAACGTGTATTTTTCCAGCCTGAAGTAGAATATTTGGGACACATCATAAGCGCTCAAGGAATTCGACCGTCAGATACCGGCTTGCAAGCAATTAAACATTTACGGCGCCCCAAGGACTTAAAGGAGCTTCAAACATTTATCGGCAAGGTAAATTATTACAATAAATTTATTCCTAACTTTGCTCAGCAGACTGCTCCGCTGGATATGCTCGGTCGCAAGGGAGTGCCATTTTGTTGGAATAATGAACAAGACTCAGCTTTTTTAAATATTAAACAGCAAATTGTTGAAGCTGCACGCCTAGCACATTATCAATTGGATCTTCCATTAGTTTTAGCAACAGATTCATCTTCATATGGAATAGGAGCGGTTATAGCACACATTCTCCCGGATGGTACAGAACGTCCCATTGCGTTCGCATCAAAAACATTGGATGTACATCAAGCTAAATACAGCCAAATAGAAAAGGAGGCCTTATCAATTATTTAAGGGGTCACAAAATTTCATCAATATTTGTATGGGCGGTCCTTCATCTTATATACAGACCACAAGCCTCTACTGTCAATTTTCAGGCCAGACAAAAGCCTACCACAAACATCTGTCAATCGTTTACAACGCTGGGTTATCACGCTCATGGGATATCGATATAAAATACGATATAAGCCGACACACATGCATGCAAACGCAGACGCGCTTTCGCGTTTTCCAAAAGGACCCGATACTAATTTTGATAGCAAGGAAAGAAGTGATGATGACTCTTTGTACATTGTGGAGGAGGAAGTAAGTAATTTTCCAATAGATAAATTTAAATTACAAAACAGCATTACACTGGACAAAATGCTATCCCGAGTACGTGACTATATTCAGGATGAATGGCCAGAACGATTAAGCACACAACAACAAAGCCTACAACCATATTTTAACCGAAGAAATTCTCTAATGATCTTTAACGAGATCATATTGCTGCAAACGGATTGGATAAGAGTAGTTATTCCGGAATCGCTTCGTAAGCAAGTCCTCAACATGTTACATGAGGGACATTGGGGAGTTATAAAAATGAAACAACTGGCGTGGAGGCATTGTTGGTGGCCAGGTATAGACAGAGAAATCGAAGCTAAAGTATCTGTCTGTCGCATGTGCCAATCATCAAGCCCTAATCCACCAAAAGCACACACTAGTTGGCCTGCTGCAGAGAAACCGTGGCAGCGAATACATCTCGATTTTGCTGGACGTTTCTTCAATCGGATGCGGCTCATTTGTATTGATTCGTTTTCCAAATTTCCTTTCGTAGTAACCATGAGAAAGACAACAGCGCAGAGCACTATTCAAGCGCTTAGTCGGATATTCGCTTTGGAAGGACTTCCAGATACTATCGTGAGCGACAAAGGGCCTCAATTTACAACAAACGAATTCCGAACATTTTGCAGAACTAACGGAGTACAGCACTTGACCACCGCACCTTTTCATCCGGCATCTAACGGAAAAGCTGCGAGGTTTGTTCGCACATTCAAAACAAATTTCCGCAAAGTTATTGAAGAAAAAGGAGACACTGAGACCGCGTTAAACAATTTCCTTTGTTCTTATAGAACAATTCCTAATCCTTCACTAGGAAAATCTCCGGCAGAGCTCTTGCATGGTCGTCAGCATCGTACCATTTTATCGCAACTGGTTCCAGATATTAACAGAAAAGAGCGAAGATACAAGAGATACAAGAACAAGTAGTCCCGATCAGAATACATTACCTAGACGTTCTGAAAGAGATAGGAAGCCAGTAGTTCGTTTTCAAGCGTAGTTTATTTAGCGGGCGACGAACTGTAGGATATATCGTATCATAACAATTATGCCAATCATCGTCAATAGCATCATCATAGCACCATCGTTGTGAGCAAGTCAGAAGTACTCAGTCAGCCGTGAGTCACCAGCCAGCTTGCATCTCGTTAACATCTCCACCGCGTACCCCGTGCTCAGCCAGTAATTTTATATTAGATTTATATAGTAAATATCAGTAGGTGTTTAGGTTAGACATTATATATATGTATAACCCGAAGTACCTATATACAATAAAGTGAACTAATAATTAATTCTAGCCGCCTGAGTTTTAATTAGTAAATCCAGACATAACAATAATAGCAATTATTTTGAATGTATTTGCAATCTTAACACATTCTTCTTAAAAGTGCAAGAGAATAATACATCAAAACTGTAAAAAAATTTCCAACTGGGATACATTGCTTTTTTTTTGAGTAACAAATCTCCGAGAGAGATGGTTGCGTTGAGTGGTCCAGGCTGATTCTGTGATGTAGTACTAACGCAACACGCAAAGGTTTTCTGCTGACACGAAACGCTTCTTCTTCTTCCTTTTTCTTCTTTATTTTCAGCCCACTGCGTGGCGTATACAGGTTCGATTCGCTTCGAATGAATCTGCTTCTTTAAAAAAAATTTTACATTTTTTTTTCTATTTTTCTCAAACTTTTCATTTCTTTCTTCTTTTTTCATTTTTCATTTGTTGTTCAAATCACCCAATTTCGCTATTTTAGACCTGTTGATGAGTCAAACCAAGACTTGAAACTTGTCACCAAAAATTAATGAGTTGTGTGATGAAATAACAAATTAGAACATTTTTTAGCTTTTGCTATATACCGGAGAATCCCAAAAAAATCTTTCTTGAACAAAATTAAGTTTAACCCGGTAAAAAGTCCAAAAGAGTAATCTTTTTATTTATTTCAAAATAAGATATAAATTTCTAAAAGAATGTAAGATTAATCCCAATAGAAAATGAACGTCACTAAATGAGGGCCCCCACGACATCGTCGAAGTGCGTTCACGAAACCTCGCTTTTTAAGATAGGAAAGAACAGAAAGCGAGGTCATTACAATTTCCTTAAACCTTTCTTCGAACAGTCCCTCGATCGCCAATCTACTGCTTTTCTTCTAGGACCATTTCCTTCAAACTTACGCATTAACCCTGGCGTTGATTCAAGTTCACATGGTAGCACTTCGATAACCAACGCAAGTGGGATTCACTTAAAGAAATTGGGTATATGGGACAATTCATGCCTTCCTGGAAACTTGTTATATATTCAATTTTCAATAATTTCGAAATTGAGGAGCAACTACTCCAGAAAAGCTATCAACACTAACATAATTTTGTAAGAAACTAGTATCTCACACCCCCTGCCAGCACTGTAATGTAACAATCAATGCAATAAACTCCACTTTATAGGAAATTTCCGACAATAATTCCATTCTGAGGCACCTGTTCCACTTGCCTGCAAGATCCTAAAAGGTGTTAATAAAAATAATAGGCAGACAGTCAAAATTTGTTTTTGGAACAATGGATAGTAAAGATTCCAAACAGATACAAACAACCCTAGCTACTCTGCATAAAAATCAGAATGAACTACACCATATTATCGATTCTCGCAGTGGTTAGCACCATTGAAACTTTAAGTAAATCCCAATTTATTCTACAAAATCAATTTCAATAACTACAAAAACCGATGGATACCATATTCCGTATTGTACAAAATAGAATTGAACTCGGGGATACGCTCCATCTATTTAATGAGGTCACCAGTCTTATGGCAACAACGATGGGAAAACTTCTTTACAAACAAGCCGTATTCACCAGAATAATTCATGAAGCGAAGCCATGAAAGTTAGACAAGCATCTAACTACGACTGAATTGTTTGTAAGCGTATCTAAGAAGGTACAGCTGGAATCACCTCATGACACCAACTTTCGCTGAAGCCAACAATCGAAAAATTACAATCTGTTTATAAGATAGCCAAGGACGACTTACTTTGTGGGCACAGTACCCTAAAGCAGGATTTACATTATGATGACATGCATTTTTTACAGAAATTGTGAGGGAGATAGCTTATTGAAATTTAAATGCTGCCGAAGCAATCATTGCAATACGTTACACGTACAGTCCTCTCTGCTGTATATGGAAAACATCCCAAATTGTCAAACAGGCAAACTGTCAAATTGTAAATTGTGAACTGTCAAGTTTTTAATCGTGAGTTATTAATTGTTTATTAAACAAGTGAAAAAGCTATAATTGGTCTAAAACCAATTCTTGTGATACCCTAGATGAATGCCCATATGAAATTTCGTACGGTCACCCATTTGAGCAATTTTGATTTTGACGTGTTCTCAGGTAGTGTCCAAATATATAGTGGAAAACGAAATTATTGTATGGCAACCCCACGAAGGAGTTGCCCGATTTGTCTCATTTTCGAACTTAATTTTACTTTTTTTTTTAATGTCCGTGTACAAAATTTCAGCTTTCTAGGTGAACGCGTTCTCGAGTTATCGTGCGCACAGACAGACGGACGGACGGACGGACGGACAGACGGACAGACGGACAGATGGACGGACGGACGGACAGATGGACATGCAAAAATCAAAATAACTTTTAATTTTATGCGAGGGTATCCAATCCATTTTGCTCTACCATCATTATTTCTGTGCGTTACAAACGGAATGGCATACTTAGTATACCCTATAGATTTCATCTAGAGTATAAAAATGGAAACAGACGAAGAAGTTTTGCTAGTCGACATTATATTTAGTTGTACTGAATCTGAATCAGAAGAAAGAGCTTTACCCCAGCAAAATAAAAGAAAAAGGAAAATGTTGGTGCGTGATTTTTATAAGCAAAGGGATCAGTTGGGCGCTCATACTACAATTGTGAAAACTTTTAGTGTAAATGAACCAATTTTATTTAGAAATTATATGCGTATGACTCCAGAACAATTCGAAAATCTACTAGGAATTGTGGGGCCCCATATAAATAAAGAAAATTGCATACGAAAGGCGATTAGTCCAATTGAACGATTGGCACTTACTATTCGGTAAATGTTGACTTTGAATTAATATGTAAGCATAATTCATAATCTAACTGAACTCAATATTACAGATATCTAGCTTCTGGAGATTCACAAAGAAGTATAGCTTTCGCTTATTTGTGTTCACCTTCAACAGTTCACAAAATAGTAAAAGAAACTACCCGGATAATTTGGGAAAAGCTGTAAGGAGAAGTGTATGATAAATTCACCAATGACAGCTTCAAAGCAATTGCAATTGGTTTTGCAAGCCAGTGGCAATTTCCGAATTGTTTGAGAGCAATTGATGGGATAGCCGAAAGAGCTTAATACGTGATTGTACGAACGAATATTATAATAATTATGTTTTAGGCGCCGTCAAAATCGGGCACAACCTTTTATATTTACAAAAAAAAACCATTCAATTGTTTTACTGGCAATTTGTGACGCGAAAGATTTGTTTACAATGTGTGACATAGGTGCCGCCGGACGACAAAGTGATGGTGGTATTTTCCTTCATTGTGAATTCAGCAAAGCATTTTCATCCCAGCAATGAAGTACGTTATTTTTTACAAGGAAATCTAGGGAAATCTTTGACAACTTTTATCTTTTTTTCTTTTCAGCATACCGCGGCCTAGTGCGATTTCATTAGGGCACACTGTGCCATATGTATTCATCGCTGATGATGCATTTCCTCTTGGAGAAAATATGATGAAGCCCTTTAATAAGGCAAATCTCACCATCACGGAGAGGATTTTTAATTATAGGCTGAGTAGAGCCCGTCATATCATCGAAAATTCTTTTGGAATATTAACGTCCAAATGGAGAATTTTTAGAAAACCAAGTTGGAGACAAGAAGAATCTGCATTGGGAAGTTTTAAACCAAATGTCTACAACTCGACTATCGGTGCGAAGAATGCACGAGCAAGTTGTGCTGATTATTTTATGACGGAAGGAGCCTTGCCCTGGCAAATGTCTAAAATATAAAATGCTAAATAAAAATTTATAGATCGTGTATTTTTTTTTATGTTGAACAAGCTTCTCATTATATCTAATTGCAGCTCTGGTCTGTCAGGCTCCGGCAAGGATTTCATTTCCTGGGCGATGAAATTGCCAAAACTATCCTCAGCACTTTCACTCCTTACTGCTCTACTTTCAATTACTTCCAGTGCTCTCCGTTTCAAAGCCATACATTCAGAGTGCGTTTTTCTTTTTGATGTGTGCGGTCTTTCAAAGTTAGGCACGTTGCACGAATTATCCGTCGATGTAGATGGTGAATCCATTGTTGACATAGTACTGCAAAATAAATTTAATTGATTTAGAAGGTTTAATAATAAGATTTTGATTTATTAAATACTGTACCGTCTGGGTTAGTACACTTGTCGTCCAAAAAAGATAACAGCCTGGCATATTTATATTCTTTTCCTGTGGCGCATGACCCACTTGGCACTCCCGCTTTGGCCCGCATATAAGCGCTTTTTATGCCATCCCACCGCTTTCTTAAGTTTGTTACTTTTAATTCATTATAGCCTGTTAAGTAAAATATTAATCAGAATGAGAATTATATGTATGTACTATATGTTGTTTCGTACTTATCTCACGTGCTACTTCCCTCCAAAGATTGGGCCTCAGCATCCTGTTTTTGTAATTGGAGCTGCTGAGGTCCCACAAAGCCTCTCGGTTTCGCACGGCTTCAATTAATTTTTCAGCTACAAGTAAAGCAATAAGTAAAACTAAATCAAAATTCAAATTAAAAGAAGGGAAGAGAAAAACAATAAAAGATAACAAACTCGCAACAAACAGATAATCAGGAAATTCCAAACAAAGAGTATAGAAAGTCAATCGCCATTCAGACACACACGCAATTTGCAGGTAAACTAAATATTCCAAGCATCAAAAGAAACAATTGATAAATATAACTGAACAGTTCCTACCATCAATGTCATTTTCTGGAGTAACCGGAGTTGAACAAGCAGCCGCATAGGAGTATTCTGCTTCTACAACATCGTCAATCGTTTGACGCACTGCTACCTGCTTGTGGTTGGACCACAATTTCCAAAATTACTTCAATATTTTCTACAAAGAAACAATTAAAAACTTTCAAGTTCGTAATATTTAATTAAAAATTAAAAACTTACTTTTATTTCCTTCCATTTTTTAAATAATTTTCTTGACAGATATGTATGTGCCATAAAATTATAGTAACAACATCAATATGGTAGCAAGAGTAGTCGAAATTGTCAAATTAAGATTGCCAATAACAATGTTTTAGTTTCAGTAACTATAAAAACTCCCTATGCTTGAGGTCTTTTTATGGATCCGGACACGCACACAGTGAGAAATCGACGTCCGGAAAAAATTCCGGACGCGTTTGCTTCTCTCCTCACTGATAAATAAATTTCCGTATACGATGCACTATCTCCCTCACAATTTCTGTAAAAAATGCATGTCATCATAATGTAAATCCTGCTTAATGCGCCAAATTTCAATACCACGTATAAATGACTTTTATCAGATTTTTAGACGAAGGGCACTGTGGTGCCGGGACAATGGTGGTCGACTCAGCTATAGAAATATTCAAAAGCTCAGAAGAATTTCAGAATACCAACTACTTGAACTATATCGGCAACGGCGACTCAAAAATTTAAAAAGATATTGTCGATTCAAAACCGTAGGAAGATTTCGTCGTCGAAAAAAGAGAATGTGTCGGATATGTGCAAAAGCATTTTGAAACTTCAAATGCATTTTTCTCGAAAACATGTTTTCAAAATCGGCGAGCAGTGGAACTCAAAAAGTTTACATCCGATTGACTTGAAATTTTAACTGTAGCTTCATCGTTTGATTATCTAGTGGAGTACAAACAACTTTAACGATTGATTAAAAAAAACAATTATAAATAATTTAAGTCAATTTTTTTCGTCGAACACGCGATTTTTTGTTAATACAATCGCCATTTCGCGGAAAAAAATCTAAAAATATATTCACATGTACTTCACTAGCAAAACTCATGTAGATAAGAAAAAAAAATTGTTTTGCTGTAGGTGGAGTTGAAGGAGACTTCTACTGCTCGCCGCGGAAGACCTTTTTGAAATAGCGGTTTACGGTAGTCACTGCACAGCCGCCATTTTGTAAAAAATGTCAATAAACTGTTTTTTCTCTTCTTCAATCTCAAATGTCCTTAAAAAAATCTCAAATGTCCTTAAAAAAATTAAATTAAAAAAGCGTTGTTTTTAGAGCATTTGTTTCCTTTTATTCTCGGTATAGGAGTCCCGACACTTTGATTGTGTAAATTATTTAAATAATAATAAATTTTCTTTTCATCAATTGATAGAGTGTTGAGAAAAAATTTCCTCCACACCTTGTGAATGTTCTCATCAATTTCCAAGTAATATAAGAATGTATTTTGTTTTTTCTCTGAGTTTTTCTTTCTTCGCCGTTGTATGCTACTTTTCTTAACAAACTTGGAACAGAAATTGTTTTTGTTATCGTCGGATAGACTCTAAAATGCTTTTTGTGTATATCTGCTCTCTTCTGTTCAGTGAAATTTATAGTACATAAATAAAAACACGTTTGAGCACAAGGCGGCTTCATTATTTTCGCAGGCATTATTTTTCCCCTTATGTTAGTATATTCGTTCCCCTTTTCGCGCAGTTTGTTACAGAAATTTTGCTTCCGTGCATGTGGACAACGCCTTTTCTTTCTAAATGTACCCTGAACTGGAAAGCATGTTTGGCTTACTAAAAAAAAAAAAAAATTATTAGTTTTCATAAATTAACAACTTTGGATCAAAAGTTTTTCAAGGTTTTATTTGTGCTGTTATATTCCGATGGTATACTTCTAAAATTTAGTCCCTAATTTCTTATAGTAAGACTTTTAAAATTATTCGCTCTACGTCGTGGCCTGCATTCTCTCGGGTCAAAGTCTGGGTCGTCGCCTGACTCAGCTCCTGAAAGATATTCTTAGAAACAAAATTCTAACGAAATAATATTGCCATAGCCAAACTAATAACAAGCAAAGACTGGGCAAGTGGAACAAATCTCAGGAATTCTTTTCTTGAATATAAAAGCTAGATTGCCTCCCTGATGTAGGGAAGGCCTCAATTTTTTCCTAGAAATTTACTGTAAGTTTTTGCTTACAATTTAAACGCATTTTTGGAGGCTGACAACGGCACACATTGTATCTGAAAATAACTCCAGTCGGCCACCAAAGTCAATAAAATCTGCCGAAACTTTTTCTGTAAATTTCTCAGAAGGAATAAATGCTTATGCTCATCTACGCATCTATGATCCTAAAAAGTTTTAGTAGCTCAAGCCCGGTTACGTTGTCGACCTCCAAAAATGCGTATAAATTCTAAGAAAAAATATCCAGTAAATTTCTAGGAAAAAATTAAGGCCTTACCTACATCAGGCGAGGTATCGTCGATTTCATATTCGAGAAAAGCGTAGCTGATTTTTGTTCTACGTGCCCAGCCTTTGCATGTTATTAGTTTGTCCATGGTATTGCATTTAGCATACCAAAAGGTTCTTCTGGGGCCGGATTTTGTAACACGGAGAATTTGGGAGATGAGAATTTCGTTTTCTTAGAGTTCCTAATTCTCCATTCCCAATCCACTAACATCGGGACGGATTCTGTAACACGGAGACTTTGGGAATTTGGATGATGAGAATTTCGTTTTCTTACAATTCCTAATTCCCTAAATCTCCATTCCCAATTCACTAACATGGTTGGAGAATTAGGAAAAACGTAAGAAATGTGAAAAAGTGCGAATTGCCTGGGACGATTAAGAGTATCACTTTTACCAAAATTTAAAAAAAAGTAAGACAATATCAGCAGCTGCAATAATTCGTAGGGGATCTCAGGATCTCTAAGCCCAATAAAAAAATAAGAATTTGCTTTGGTAATTAGGTATGCGTAGGTATTATAGGCTATATTTTATTTCGATTAACGAGAATTTGCAGATATGAGCGACCTCGGCCGTAAATTTTGTTGTTGCAATATTCACGGGCGCCTAACTCTGTGTGGGAGGGCTGTAGGGTATTGCGTTTTTTCTGATGGATTAAGGGTTTAGAGTACAAAAATATAGGTGAAAAATGTTGAGGGGGGTGTTTTGGGGGTTGGGGGTCGTACCACCCCTCATAGAGGGTTGTCCAAAGTACGTCATGTTTGGTACCAAATTAAAGAGGGAGGAGAGGGTAATCGAGTGGTGTAGTTTGTCTCTAATCGTTACAACGTGATAGCTGACTTGACCACCGGAAAACGGTGTTTTTGCACTAGTGTCGTATACACCCCAGTTTCGATATTTTGCATATATTTTTTCCGTTCTTTGTTTCACATCACACATTTTGTCATGGGAAGTAAATTTCAAAACTTACCAATTCTTCGCAATGATGAGTTGAAAATATTTCAATTTTTGTACCAAAAACGGCCAATTTTTCACCTTAAAAAGGACTGACTGCTACACTTATTTTACAGTTGTTTCTAAAACCGTTTATTGGATTCAAAAATCAATTACATATTTAATTAGGGGACAAAATGTAGATGCGATTTAATCCTACACACAAGCTTTACCGTGTATATTTAAAAAATTTACAGCATCTCTTCTGTACTGGACGAGGCGACGACCAAATTGATCTATAACATATATTGATTTATAATTTTTAGCGGGTACTTTGAGAGACAAAATCCATGTTCCTCTGTAAGTATTGCATTGATTTCCATAATTAATTTTTTACAATATAGAATACATAAGTCAATTTGAAATTCCTAGGTACCTAGATACCTTCACAAAATGAAACAAAAGCAGACAATACAGTTTTTCCACTTACTTTTCCACTTGCAAAACATCGGACAATTCACCAGTGGAATGGAGAATTCGGGTATTATCTGCTTACTTCTCAAATTCTCCGGAGAATTTGGAAGTTTGGGCGAATTCAAAATCTCATCTTGCCATCTTCAAAGAAAGTGAAATTTAAGTATTCTTGCGCAAACAAATTAATATAATATTCATGCTAACCTCAATAATGTTGGTGATGGCGATGATGATTCCATCTTTAACGAGTTTCTAAGCAAACCTATCTACTCAGTTTGAAGCTCAAACTACGACTGATACCATAATACTTTGCTCGATCCGTTTAAAGCAGCGGAATACGTAATAAGAAGCAAGGAACATACGGCAAAACAAGTCTAATCAACATATCAACAAAATTTGCCGTATTTACTCAAGATAATGTACATACAGCAAACCAATATTTTAGTTTCTAAAGTCTCAGGCATTATGTACATGAATGAGGCTAACCAATTCTTCTGACAAAAAAGCTGATATTTTCAAACGTTGTGTGCTGTAGACGCCAAAAAATGGCATTTACATCAAAATAATATGGTTATTACTGTCTTTTTAGGTGATATACGTCAAAACTCACACTAAATATCGCAAAATCCAGGAAAGGTAGGAACAAGTTGACTGCATATTTGAAAAGAGCATTGTTAAAAATCTTTGTATTGATTATTAGTTTAAAAGTCGTTAAATTTGCGTATACGGCAAACCAATTCTCAACTGAATATGTAATGCAACATAAATCGTATAAAACCAAATAGCAAACATCGTATTTCTTCTTACGTGGTTGTTTATTTTTAAAATAGTTCCTTTCTCAAAAGGCGTCTCATGTTCCGTTTCGGTGTGGGAAACCTGCCTCCTGGCGAAGGTGTAAAACACCGAGTTCGGTGAGTGTATTTAAAAATCCAATTCGACGCGGTCGAGTTTGTAATGGTAGGATTCGTTGCCCTCGTAAACAATACTTAATTAATTAATATACAAATTTAAGGGAATAGATAAATTTACAAAAGTTTCTTTTTATTTGTAACCCGAAAGTGCACTCCACAACAGTTTCAACAAAAAACGTACCAGAACTCAATGCTTTCTAATACAATCCATACTAGATAGCTAGATAAAAAATCTCAGTCAAACTAAAAGATGAGGGGAAAGATCTTTTGGGTTTGGCTAGAAATGCAAGATATCAGAGTCTACATATCAAAGGCCCTAGAAATATCTATAGATCTCATCACAATCATGATGACTGCAAATCCATCTATGTTCTGTAGTCTGTTAGTAAGTCTCTAGATAATCATTCACATTAGGAGCCATTTTGAATGAGGTGTTTATTTTCAATTCAATTTCTATTTAGAGACCTTCAGAAGAAAGAAATTGATATCCACAAATTTTCCGGATATGTGATCATTTTATCTTACTGTTTTATTTCCCTGGTCGCACGTTATGGCGCCAACAAAAATTTCTTACTGTTAGACTGCCCTATTCCGATTATTACATAACTTTAACTGTAAGCTTTAGTAATTAATTGGAAATACCGAATTGAACTAAAGATCTACAGAAGTGATAGAAATACTCGAAATTTCAATATATTTGTAATACTTGTAATTGATAAAAGAAGTTTACAAGTGTGAGCTGGAATTTACGTTAAAAATAAGATTTATCTCGGTCCGCTATGGATACAATTATTGTATCTGAAAGCACCACATTGGATATTTGATCCGTTAGATATAAAAATTTATCGTTTGTTTACCTTTTTAGCTTTTAACATTTTTTTCAATAAAAGGCAGGCAGAGCCAACTACATTGTTTCTAGATGTTTAGAAGTTGCCTACAACACCGTAACTTTTTCTTCTCTTACAGAGTAGGTACATTCCTATTTTCAATTTCCTCAAACATATATCACAGCACAAGATTCAAGAAATTCCCGAAAATCTTCTAATAATCCATAAATTCAAAGAAATATCCAGGATGTTAGGAGCCCTTCCGGCTTTAAAGTATTCCCATCACGCACGACTTGTTTCCATTTTTCACTTGTTCATATCCATATGAATGTACTTATATCCCTTCATCCAGAGGATACTTAGTTTAGACAAAACTGAGTTCAGTGAACGTATGAAGGAAAGGAGTGGAGGATTTCCGTGCGTATTGTCTGACGATTTGCAATCATATACAAATAAACATATTTGGATCACATTGAAATCATTGAGTGAAAGACAAATTTATCTTTTAGTATCCACGAGCTTTATATATATACGAAAGAGTTCAAAGAGAATCGCGTTTTTTAATTAGATATTAAAACAAGATTAGTAGCATATAAAAGGTTTGTGCTATTGTCTGGAAATGATAATGCAGGAAAGGTACAAAGATGTCATCTTTAAATAACGGAAAACACAAACTTTGCATATAGTTTCAATCGGCATATCATTATACTTGTTATAACAATGGCTATAGATAATCTAAATGCACCGTAGTATTGGTATTGTATTCTAATGGGAATGTTTGGATTGCTATACATGCTACAGTAAAGGCAAGAATGAAACATATAGCCGTGATGTAATTTAGATTGATTTGTTTATCATAATAATAAAAAAAATTCATTTGCATCGGTGATGTTTAATTCACATACAGTCATATACAGAAAGATCATTACTACATTTATGTATTTTAATATATGGCAGAATATATATATATAGCTCCAATATGAAGTATTATTCCTTGATTTCTATAATCGTGAACATATGGAACTCTACTACTTACCAGACTCTACTTCACAAACAACATTTTCAGTTTTATCAGCAACTTTGAAAGTAAATATTTCCATTAAGTAAGTCTTGTTCGAAAATCTTGAAAAGTTTTAGAAAGTTTTTACTCTCTTCTAGGGGCAATCAGTTTCGGAAATCCATTAAGTTTAGAATTTTCTCTGCAGAAAAAAAAAAAAAGAAAACTTGAACCAATAAAGACGAAATTCATTGAGAAAAGATGAGTTGAAAAGTAGATTTTCTTTAAGTTTACTCTTAGGAGAAGCAGATGAAGTGGCAGCTTGTTGGACTATTTCCTGCATCCTTGAATAAGGATGATTTGCTATTTTCCCTGACAAGGACAATTTGAAGTTGTTTTTTTTCTTGGCATTAGGTACGTGGTAAGGATATTTTGCTGATATAACTGTCTGAATAATTTTAAAGGGTAAAATTGTTGACATGGGGAAGGAAATCACACATGACTTTGAAATTGACAAAAAACTTTTCGCGAGTTCATTCAAATTCGGGATACGTAAAAGTTTTACGATCAGGACGAAGATGCTGGCATTGTTGAGAGCGCACAATATAGAGTGATTTGCAACGTTATGCAAACAAACTGCTGTGTCATCCATATTAGATTAGTATGAAAACACCCGAGCAACTTAAATTTAATTTATATTGTGCTAAGATATATTCACTTTATCATCGCAACTCAGAAGATAAATAAAACTTTTTATTCCAAGTAAATCTTCCCCTCTCCCATAGCCTTTCTGATCTTTGGATTTTTACCTACCTTTTTGTTAAAATTACTAAGGATTTTTTTAAGGAAATGAAAGATAGTTTAGATATAGTCTTCATTAAGATGCAAGCTAGCGCTAGGTGTCTTTTAGTTGGTCACCAGTTTCAAGAATGTGAACAATAATTTCATGCAATACTTAGCTTAATAGGAGTTAATATGTATATATAATCTCGAATTTCGAATCTTATTTGCACGAAAAGCTATATCTCGTAAATTAATCAAAAAAACTTGGGATATAATAAATAATAAGTTAATGAAAGAAATGCATTTATTTGATACAAGCCTAAGCGTTAACGGTAGAAAGTAAGAAATCCCGACAATAAAAGCAGCCAATTTAATTTCCCCTACGTGAGGTGATAATGCCAAGAGCAGAATTCAAATGATAAGAAGAACTCTGCGGTGATCTCTCTACTTTACACCAAAGATGATGAATCTGATTGGAGGAACACATCATTATTATTTGTGTAAAGACATAATATATGAAAGACTAGGCTGAAAGTGCCGCAAGTGCGTTTGAGAGCTCGCGAGATCTCTATACTTTGACCAAGCTAGACTATATTCCGCTTTATTGCCTATGCTTCTTTTATGAGTTGTTCAGACCAAGTGCAGCTTTATTGATCTTATATATGCTAAGGTCCCGAACTATTGAGAATGAACAGCCTGGACGTGTGAAACAATTCTTCTTTATTCAATTAATATCAATTTTTTTATATGAATTAATTACATTTCAAAAGAAATTGCTAAATCAGCAATTTAACTGCTTTCTTGCTCACAAAATGCCTTTTTTCAGTATGGATGGCTTTTGTTTATTTGACACACATTTTTGTAATTCATAAATTAATTGCGTCATTTGGCTTGCTAGCTTTAGTACAAATTGCTGATACTTATTTTATTTTAATTGATTTCAATTTAGTGGTATGTAGAAAGTGTTGAAAGTTGGTTTCCATTTTTTCTTTTTTTATTTAACAATTGTGTTTGTGCATCAAATTGCATGTTTACATGTCGCACTTTCTATGTACATATTATATGTTTCTACGTACATATATTTACATGCTTTATCTGTTTTGAGTTAATTATAATATTTTAATGCTTATGCATAGGGATATGGGTATGTTATTATGGGGTTACTTATGATGCCTTAAGATATGCATATTACAACTGTCTACTCCACCAAACAAGTGACTACCGATCTTCCCAATAAAGCCCTATTGCCAATTGAAAAAAGCAAAAGAAAATCTGCTACAATTGGGAGGTTTGTCGGATATATACCCAGCGCAGATCGAGGTCGTTTGCATCTCCCGCTTAATGAAAGAGTTCAATCCAATCTGGCACCTCTCAAGTTGAAATGTAGCCTAGGTCGTATAGTCGTTCTCCTTGTTTCACAAATACCACCAAACACCAAACTGGTATGCGTTAAATTCATGAGTAACATTTGGAAAACCCATCCTAGTTATTTCCCTCTAGGTTTTGTCCACATACCCCAGCTTGTTTACGCAAACAATTTTGGTTTTGAAGACCTCTGCTTTTCGATGGCGGGTTTGTTTAAGGCTGTCGCCGAAGATACAATACCTGAGTGATTTATTAAAGACTGATATGTCCTCTACATGCTTATTTCTCTTTTTTTTTTTGTTATCAGTCCAAAATATACTTTTTTTTCTATAACAACTTTTATATTTCTTACAACTTTTGGTTATTTCCAGAAAAACACTTCTATTTTCAACTTTTGGTTATTTCTAGACCACCACTTTTTGTTCTTGCTCTTTTTTTAAAATCAATAGCGCGAGGTGACCACAATCTAGAATTGAAGCAAACTCCTTGAGCTTTTCTTTTCGGTGCCCCAGTACTTTCCAATCCATATTTGTATTCTCGCCCCGAAAAAATTATTTGACTCGCTTTAGACGTGTATATCCACGTTCTATGAGGCCCCGTTTGAACCGAAAACTGTTGTGACTCAGGTACGCCCCGAATCACAACTATAAGGGCAAATCATCAATATGTTGCCCTATCCAACATATTGATGATTACATGTTGACCCTGAAAAACAAAAATCATTCAACTTAAATCTAAATTCATTTAAATTTAATTTGCCTCTAAAAGTCCCTTTTCATATTACAATAAAATGCAATTATGCATAAATTGCATTTTATTATCGCACAAACATTCCGCTCGCAAGGTATGCATACTACTTACATGCATAGCGCTTATCTAATTACATCTTGTTTTGTGCAAATCGTAATTCATGAAAAATAAATCATATTTTCTCACGTACAATTTTTCGACGTCGTGAGAAAGCGAAAAAAGCAAAAAAGAGGAGCTTTTTTTTACGAATATGAAGGTACCTGTGAAAACCGAGAATATTAATAGATCTTTGAGAAATTTAATGAAAATATTGTGAAAACCGAGAATATTAATAGATCTGTAAGAAATTTAAAGAAAATATTGTGAAAACAGGGAATATTAATAAATCTGTGAGAAATTCAAAGGAAATATTGTGAAAACAGTGAATATTAATAAACCTGTGTTAATTTTAAAGAAAGAAAGTTTTTTTTCTTCTCCCAAATCGATAACAGTTTAAAGAGGTCGAGTGCTCTCCGTTACGAGCACGGCACTTGGACCACAACAAATTGGTGGCAGCAGACTAAAACTAACACAGTGCCTTTAACAAAAAAAAAAAAAAATCAATTAAATTTTAATTAAATACATAAATTTTTTTTTTTAAATAATTAAAAAAAAAAAAATCCGTGTACCCAGGAAGGTACTTAGAGGAGATAGTTTAAGCGCCCAAGCGCTCACCGTGGGACCGAAGGAGGGTTCATCCCTGCCTCACTAAGACGATATATAGAAGGAAGGAAGACGCCCGACGTATCTTCAGGATCATAATAACGTCTGCCAATTTCAACTTTATATTCCCAACTATAACTCTACAAGAAATCGTCGCCCAGGACACGCGACGTATCAACATCTACAAACATCTTAATCGCCATCTATATTCATCATACTCATAACCAGCATCAACTCCAGATTCATACATTTCGGATAATATATAAGGTAGGAAAAATTGAACACTATAATATATCGGAGAGAAACAAGTTATTTTTAATATTTACGTGATTAGATTTCCTTTTTCGAATTTTACATATTTTTTTGATTACTTACATTTTCCATAATTAGCTAGACATTTCCATATTTTCTGATTTTTTTTTTCATATTTACAAGTTATTTACATAATTACACTTTTTGTGGTTGTTTACATTTTATCTGATTAATTAAGCATTTGCATATTTTTCTTTTATTGATTTTGATTGTGATTTATATATATATATCAAGAAGAAAACAACTTCCTTATATCACCTTCGATTCTTATTTAACTTGATGGAAAATTTCAATTCAAACCATACAATTCAATACCTACTCTTCCACGAAGCGACCTCTGCGGTAAGACTTCGTGAGTGTGCTGGTCAGAGGACTTCGGAAAGAATCAATAATTATTCTCCTTCAATAAAGCTTCATAAGCCTGTTGACTAGGAGGAGATTTTGGTTGGAAGCAGCGGTTTAAATTACCCGCTTTTGGTTAGCAAACAAATTTCATTTTCTTTTATCGACAATATACATATATATATACAAATGTTTAACATTTTGCATGTTGATATGACATTTTTCCTTTTTTTTAATAACTTCAAAACTTGTTATTGAAATCATAACTCTGTTTCCAATAATATTTGACAAGCAAATTTTGCTTTACTTTTTCTTTTTTCGAGCATATCTTTTAGATTGTCCTGAAAATTTTGGTTTCTCCTTCATCCTAATTTTTATACCGAACAAAAACTCGAATATCTACCACACGAGAAATTTTTCTAATTTTTCATACTAATTCGTTGTTTTAATCAATCAAGCTAAAACATATTCTAAATTGCTCCATAAGAGTTATATACAATTTCAGAGATAATTTTTATTCTAATTGAAATCAAGTGTTTTTGGATTTATTCACACATTTTTCCTTTTATTGTGGTGCTGTGTTTCCAAATTTTATTTGCTGTACTCTCCTCAATTTTTACGCCCCACATAATATAACAACATGACTGACGTAACAAAAACATTCGATGAGCATTGCTTGTAACAAGTCCCAAAAATGACAGAAATTAGACAAATTCTGAACGACTATCATAGAGCGAATAAACCTAAAAGGACTTCAGATTTTACTTCTGGAAAACTCTAACAGTTGGAAGAACTATGGGCTTCATTTGAAAAAATTGAAACCCTGATTCAAGATCATGAAAATTTTACTGAAACTCATAACTATTTTAAGCAATCATGCTATGACAAAACGAACGACTGGTACAATCTTACAAATACAACTCTGTCTGATAGGTTGAAATCCATATCAGTCCACACAGATCGCAAAAATAACCCGTTTTACGTCCCACTTCCAAAAACTTCTCAAAAAACAACTGCAGCTGAGAACTAGGACAGCTCAGACAAAGATCAATCGAATACAGTACGATTTCGATTGCTAGAAGATAGACAAAAAACATTATCCCATATTATCCAGTCTATAGATAATAATTCACTTGCAACTGCAACCCAGGCATATCTAAACCAAAAACTAAACTCGTTGCACAAATATTGTTATGATTTTGAAGAAACACACAATGAAATAATCTTGAGTGTTGGCCCAAATGACAAAGACAGCGAATACTTCGCATAAAAATGGAAACATCATTCTCAGACACTGTAATTGCTCTGCAAGAACAATTGGACTCTCTATTCCAAAATGTGACGAATACTACAAATAATTCCACAGAGCATCACCACAATGTCTCTTTCAGGGACCAATCAAGTTTTTTCCAATCTGAAGCGAGAACATTAATTCCAAATTTCAATGGAAATCCGAAAGATCTCCACAAATTTACTTCAAGTTGTGATGACACATACGCAACAGCAACGACGGCGAACGAAAAACACTCCCTCCTTAGCTTAATAAGGAGTAAATTATCCGCAGAGGCATACGACAATCAAATCTCAGATTGGCCTGAGTTAAAATCGCTATTGGCCCAAACTTTCGAAGTCAAAACACCTAGGTCCACACTACAATCGCAATTGACTAACTCCAGCCAAAGAAGAGAGGAGGGTGTAAAAGACTTTTTGCAGAGATTAAATACAACATTGACCAAGCTAAATGAAGCAACACATTCCTATACAACGGACAAGGTGCTCCTACGGTCTTTGTTAAGAGATAATGAGTGATGAGTGATAATGGGTTATCCAATCCACAATTACAGACCTTAGCCAAAGTGCATTCCGATAAATCCTTTTCTGTATTAAAATCACATATTTTAGATCATGCATCACGTTTGGAGCTCAAGCAAGCTATCTTTCAAACGAATTACAAGACATATTCAGTCCCTTTCAGACAAAATACGAGCCATAATTTACAATGCTTCAAATGTAATAGACTGGGGCATGCTGTATCAAGCTGCCCAGTCATGCAACGCTCCACGCAAAATTTCAATGCTGTTCCAAAGCTAAACCCCCAATTACAACGCTCTCCAGATTTTAATAAAATTAAATATCCATCACAATCTCCTTCATGTCGATATTGTCATCGAATGGGACATAAAATCGAGGAATGCAGGACAAGAACTGCGAATAATAATCGCTTTAACGACAGCCTACTTGGTCATGACTTTTTATCTCGGTACAATACGAGTATCGACTATAAAAATAATTTCATTTCTCTGGAAGTTAATGAATTTGATTCATCTTATCCGTACGAAGAATATTATTCCAATTATCCATACGTTTATTTGAAAAGCGAAGACCAAGAAAAGAGGTCTCAAACAAAAAGTCTATTATATACGGAGATAACATTCCCCGATATTAATATTAATACAAATCTATCACCACAATTGCTTCGAAAAGCAATGCAATTCGATCGCCAGCAAATGCTTCACAAGAAGTGAAGCATAAAGATAAAAATCTATCTCCATCTATAGCCATACAAGAGGATGAATTAAACATAATTCTATCTCCATCCAAACCTTCACAAGATATGAAGCAAGAACGTAAAAGTATATCTTCATCTACAGCTGCACAAAAGGTTGCATCTAGTAAAATTCTATCTACATCATTAATAAATTCACAAAAAGTGAATTCCAAGATAAAATCAAGGAAGTCAAAGAATTTTTATAAAGTTTTATCTCCTTCAAGTTCTATCGAGTCGGAATCATCGAATAACTCTTTCCAAATTCCACAAAAGCTTCCTTTTAGAAATCCGAAAGAATCGGATAAATTAAATAAAATTAAAATTCCGGCTCGATCAAAGTACATCATTGAAATTCCAGCCCCTTCTATTCAAAATCAATCGGTCTGTTTGAAGAAGGAAATAAGGTCAGGATTATTTCTCGGAAACTCGATCGTCAAACCAGTCAACGGTATGGCAAAAGTCCTAATCCTCAATACAAATTAGGAGGACGCCGATCTGGCACCTTACGAGGCGAACCCAGTTTACCAAGACTTGAACGACTTTGTGGTCATCTCCACAGACTCTGAAAGAGATCCAATTAAGGGCAGAATAATTAAACTGCAAAACCTTATAAAATTGGATCACTGTAATTCAGAGGAATCTGAGAGTATTCGCAACATCTGTAGGGAACTCAACGATCTCTTCTTCATAGAAGGGGATTTCCTGTCATATACAGATGCGATTACCCACAAAATCGAGACCCTCCAAAACAACCCGCCAATTTATACCAAGCCTTATAGACTTCCTGAGGCAAGCCGAACGGAAATAAATAGGCAAATACAAGAAATGCTTGAGTCAGACATCATCAAACCTTCACATAGTCCCTGGAACTCTCCACTTCTCCTGGTTCCTAAAAAAACAGATGAGAATGGAAACAAAAAGTGACGATTAGTGGTAGATTTTCGTCGTATTAACGACATTACTACTGGCGATGCGTACCCACTGCCTAATATCACTAATATATTAGACCAGTTGGGGAAGTCGAAATATTTTACCACACTCAACTTAGCCAGTGGATTTCACCAGATAAAAATGGACTCGAAGGACAGGGAGAAAACTGCCTTCAGCACACCCTATGGCCACTACGAATACAATCGTATGCCATTTGGTTTAAAAGGATCCCCTGCTAGTTTTCAACGAGCCATGAATAATGGCTTATCTGGCCTTCAAGGCATCTATTGCTTCGTGTACACGGGCGATATTGTAGTCCATGGATACAATCTCAAAGACCACAATTCCAGACTCACAGCAGTATTTAGCCGCCTTCGTGATTTCAACCATAAACTTCAACCCGACAAGTGCCACTTCCTAAGAAAGGAAATTATGTATTTAGGGCACATAATTACAATCAAGTCAGTTCAGTCCTATCCTAGAGCCAAGAAGGAGAAAGACATTAAAGCCTTCCTTGGTTTCGTCGGCTACTATCTGCGATTTATAACAAATTTTTCGAAGATAGCCAAACCACTCACAAATCTTTTGAAAAAAGATACGCCTTTCAAGTTCGACGCAATCTGCGATGAGGCATTTTGCGAATTACGCAACAAACTTATTTCAGCACCAATTCTATCAAATCCCGATTTTGACAAAGAATTTTTTGTCACCTCCGATGCCAGTGACTACGCCATCGGAGCTGTTCTTTAACAAGTTGACGATCAAGGCGATCATCCAATCGCCTATGTGAGTCGAGCTCTCAATGGTGCGGAGACTCGTTACTCAATTATACAGAAAGAGCTCTTAGCTATCGTTTTCGCAGTTGAGCAATTCAGACCATACGTTTATGGCACTAAAATTTACAATTATAACTGACCATAAACCATTAGTATGGCTCATGAATCTGAAAGATCACTCCTCAAGACTGATGAGATGGAGAATACGTCTTGAGGCATATGACTACAAGATAGTCCATAAATCAGGTAAGCTTAACACAAATGCTGACGCTCTCAGTAGAGCTATTCCAGATAGTAGCGAACATTTCGCAGAACCTACCACCTGCGTAAATGTGGTAACAAGGAATCAAGCTAGAGCTCAGACCAATTTGAATACTCCCAACACGAGTGTCATTAATCAAAATTCAACTCCATCGTCATCAAACAATTCCTCAGTAATAATAACTGAGACTAATTTTCCTCTTTTACTAACTAAAAATGCGAATCCTAAAGTCTTCACCTTGCCAATGCAAGATACAGAACTTGAAAGAGTGTTGGATTCGAAACTAAAATTTTCGGATAAATCTCCACTTTCAGAAACTGAGCTGAACTTCTTCACAAAAAAGGACTCCAAAATAATCATTTCAAAAACTAATTTACCTTGTCGATCCCAAAGGGATAGATCAGACTTCGAAAAGATTTTAACTGAGATCTGCACATACACAGAAGCAAATCAGTTAAAACAAATGAATATCTCCTTCCCTATATTAGCTCCACATAATCTAATAATTATTAAAACCGCTTTTACCAAAATCTTCGCTAATAAACAAATAAACATCAAACTCCATCAAGATTCGATTAAATATTTATCCGACATTAATGACATCGACCAAGTTTTAAAAGATTTTCATTCACTACCGACGGGAGGCTATCAAGGAGTTTCCCGTACTATTAAAAGAATAAAAAAACAGTTCTACTGGCCTGGCATGTCAGACGACGTGGTCAAATATGTAAAGAAATGTAAACTTTGTCAGGTGAACAAAGTATCCAGAAACCCTAAAATTCCAATGAAAATCTCGAGCATTAGATCCAAACCTTTCGAAAGAG
Organism: Dioctria linearis; assembly: GCA_963930735.1. Classification (NCBI taxonomy): domain Eukaryota; kingdom Metazoa; phylum Arthropoda; class Insecta; order Diptera; family Asilidae; genus Dioctria; species Dioctria linearis. The sequence continues at coordinate 125,237 of CAWVNZ010002716.1, forward strand.
TGTACCTAGATGTTGTAGGACCTCTCCCAATATCACATTCTGGAAATAAATATCTCCTCACATTTCAAGACGACCTCTCAAAATTTTCTGAGGCTATTCCCATAGTCGACACCGAGTCTAAGACATTAGCGGAAGCCTTCGCGACAACAATAGTTTGTCGACATGGTATTCCAGAAAGTATCCTTTTCGATTTTGAAAATGGAGGGGGTAATTTCGAAGAAACAATTTTTACCAAACCTGATATTTACGTAGATTTCGTTACTCCGCATCTTCATTTTTGCGGGAGGGGCAAGCACTGGGAGGGCCGGGAGTTCAAAGTTTCAACTTTAAGCGGCTATATTTTCTCAACCAAGCATTGTTCTAGCAAGTAAGTCCTAAATTCATAAATGGAAAAGACATTTTTGGTGGTTTTTATTCAAATGTAGTCGCTTAAAGTTGAAACCTTGAACTCCTGCCCCTCCCAGAGCATGCCCCTTCCGCAAAAATCTACGTAAATATCAAGTTTGGTAAAAAAGTGTTTTTTTCGAAATTACCCCATCCATTTTCCAAATTCGAAATCGAAAAGTACCCTATATAATAGCCAGTTCAGATTCCCGTACAATGACATATAAAAGGTTGTCGTAGGTTAAAAACTGTAGGAGGAGATAGAATCCTACAAAAAGCTGAAGATTACCTCGATGGGCACATCTTCCAAATGTTTGCTTATAACTTTTGATTGTTATTGTTGATAGCACTTAGGGTGGTCATTTTAAAAAGCAGATAAAATGCGCAAATTTTTTCATGGTTTTGCCAAGTTAGTGCAATGGTGATATTTCGAATAAATGTACAATGAAGCGCGACAAAAATGGTGAAATAAAAAGTTCTAGAGAAAACTGCTTTTTTTTTTTTAAATAAGTGAAGGCGCAATTATAACTTATTATACATTCTTAGAAGGGCCAATATGTGTTCTTTTAAATAAAGGTTTGAACGTCACAATCCATCAATTATAATAGGAGGTATGCAAAATCTCGAAAATCGATATTATCGATTTACTCGAAAACCAAGCGGAGTTCGATATAAAAGTATCTAGACTTTTTTGACCCAAATGACCTCTACTTTCATCCCTTTAAAGGATTAAAGACATTTACGGAACACCCTGTATATTAAGAAAAAAAAAACATTCCTAGAGACTAGAATAGAATGATTTTTATTAAAATATATTGTTATTTAAATATCCCTACTAATCAAAACAAATATGTAACTACATTAATAATATTTTTAGATAAAATATAAGTAGACAAATGGTATATGTCCTTCTATTAAGATATAAATAAAATAATAACATAGAAATAAAATTAATTGATTGTACGTAGTACATATTATAAGTACTAGCCAACAAAAAAAAAAACACACAACAGGGTGACATATCGAACAAACTAAGGAAACGGAAATTTTCCCCTCAAAGCCTTATTATTTTAATAATTCCCAACCCCATCGCAACAAGGCAACAATGAAAAAGAGAATAAAAGAAAAATCCAGCACCCTGCGAACCAAACTCCTGAAAATAAAAAGTACACCCAAAATAATTAAGCACTACGAACCTTTTTTTTTTAACTAAATTTTGTTTTATTCAATTTTTAAAAAAAAAAAAATAGCCGCAACTAAAAAACTACAAGAACTATTTAAAAATTGGTTTTTTTTCTCCCTTTATATGTGCAAAACGAGCACGATAATTACGGTGTCGCGTCATCATTGTTGGCGACGGGTTGATGCATTAACGGTGATGCTTCAAGCTTATCCAGCAGAAGATACGACAGCCAGTTAAAACCAAATTAGCTCCAAAAAATATATTTTTTTTAGAAATACAGATAGAATAAAATTTTTTTTTAAGGAAGGGACTTACCAAGCGCCTTAAATCCCATCTCGTAGCCAGGCCACAGGGAAAAAGTTACAGGAAGGTGCCTGGGAGCCTGGGGTGCGATCACCCAAATGGTGACTGTCTCCCTACCGGGGCACACAAAGCGCAAGAAGACAGAGCCTTCCCAACGCGGCCAGATCGATTCTACAAATATGCCGGTGATGAAAACGGTATAATAATCCGGAGCACGATAGAGCTCACGCGACAAGTTCATTGCGAAAAACTTGGTTGAAATGAAGTACTCACAGAAACGCTGCTTAATTAACCAGCAAAACACACCAAAACCTAAACCTTTCACGTTTTTGTTTTTTTTGTGTCCCCTTTTCCAGTCACCTCCGCTCGTAAAATTACTACACACCACTCTCCAATTAAAAAAAAAATGCTTACTATTGTTATAAATATATATAAAACAAAAAGGGAAGAATGCAACAAAAAATGTGTAGATGACTAAAAGAACCTTTAACGCCACATGATAACGCATACAGAATAAAATATATCCAACGCCAACACATCAAATTATCGCCAAAACCAATGCGACTTCGTTCTGAATCCTGCTATCATTAGAATTCAATTTTTTCTCTCTCCTCAATAACAATCAGAGAAGACGAACGATACCCCTTTAAAGAAATCAAAATTATAATCACCAAATCGTAACAATATAAACTAAGGCCACGGCCAAGGCAATTATAACCACGAAAACACGTATAGTGCTGAATTGAACAATACTAATAAATGTATGTACTAATAAATACATAATTAAGGAAAAAATTATACAATAAATAAAATACTGAAAAATAGGAGTTCATGTCAACAGATAAATGATAACAACTTTTTTTAAGCAAAATGTGTCAAATTAAATTTCTCTTTGAACATAACTCCTTCTACGTTAAGAATAACATCTATGTACATTTAATAATTATAAACCGTTACACTTAGTTAAATAACTTCTAGCCAAAAAATGTGTTTTTAATTAATCATAAATTAGGATAACGAATTCTTTAGCATAGCATATTCGTGACTATTATAACCAGGTATGTAAACAACTATATATACCAAAAACCGTACAAATTATTAACCTTGAAATACATATAGCATAAAGAGTGGAAAAGTAAATAATCGTAAATTTTTTTTTGTGGTTTAAAAACTCAAAATAACTGTAGTAAGTAATGTTAATTAAGAATAATTTGTGTAACCCATTACCTACATATTACCATGTAAATATGAATACACATCTAGACTACCTATATAAATGTACACTTAAAATTTAGTTTAAAGTCTATTACCATTAAGGAAAGAAAGTTTTCTCCCAGGAAGAAAAACTTTCTTTTCCCCCAGCGGGAGGGATGTTGTGACTCAGGTACCTACACCCCGAATCACAACTATAAGGGCAAATCAACAATATGTTGCCCTATGCAACATATTGATGATTACATGTTGACCCTAAAAAACGAAAATCATTCAACTTAAATCTAAATTCATTTAAATACTATTCATTCATTTAAATCTAAATTCATTTAAAAATAATTTGCCTCTAAAAGTCCCTTTTCATATTACAATAAAATGCAATTATGCATAAATAGCATTTTATTATCGCACAAACATTCCGCTCGCACGGTATGCATACTACTTACGTGCATAGCGCGTATCTAATTACATCTTGTTTTGAGCAAATCGTAATTCACGACAAATAAAACATATTTTCTCACGTACAATTTTCGACGTCGTGAGAAAGTGAAGAAAGCAAAAAAGAGGAGCTTCTTTTTTACGAATATGAAGGTACCTGGGCGCAACTTTTCCGACCCTCGTGAGTTCTTTTTGAAACCGTTGAAGAGAAAAGCCCGAAAGACAACGCTTATTTGGAGGAAATATTGTGAAAACCGAGAATATTAATAGATCTGTAAGAAATTTAAAGAACATATTGTGAAAACAGGGAATATTAATAAATCTGTGAGAAATTCAAAGGAAATATTGTGAAAACAGGGAATATTAATAAACCTGTGTTAAATTTAAAGAAAGATAGTTTTTTTTTCTCCCAAATTGATAACAGTTAAAGAGGTCGAGTGCTCTCCGTTACGAGCACGGCACTTTGACCACAACAAAACCACGCTCTTCGGATGAGACTATCGTGCCTCATGATATTATTATATACGAAATAGGTAAGAAAGTCAGTCCAGGTGCTATCGGCGATAGTATTTAAAAAAAGCGTCGTTCGAAAAAAATCGTTAAAAAATCTCGGAAATATTGACAGAAAAACAATCATTTCGGCGACAGTAATACAAATTAATTTAATATTGGCAGTTGCCATGGCAACGTGGCACCCGTAAAAATTTATAGTTCCGGAGTTCACAAAGTAATTTAAAATAATAAATAAAAGCAAAACTTAAAAATACCAGAAAATGAATTTATGATAAATCACATATATATTTAAAATATAAAGCAAATAAACCTCTGCCACGCTCTAAATGAGTGTGAGCAGCGATTTTGGGGGACTGATGATCTCCTTAAATTGAAAGGAAGGGGGAAAAAGAGCAGAAACGCTTCAACTTCTTCTTGCAGAACAAACCAAGAACCCCCCGAAAAGGCCGCTAAGGGCCCAATTGAAGAGGCCAGTAGCAGCAGTATACATATACAGCCGCCTTCCTTGGAGAACGCCATTGCGAGGACAGACGTAGCTGCCCTGGAAGCATATGGAGCATTCGGTTCCAAAACTACAGCTATATCTGTACCGTATGTAGCTGCAGCTTTGGCAAAAGCTATGACGACGCCTTAAGTCCGGAACAACATTCTACGCTGAAGGATGTCGTACAAGCGGCTTCGGCTTCATCGCCGAAGCCTACTGTTATAGCACCATTGAGGCCATCGCGTTCATGAGCGAAAGTGAATGTCTCGAAGAAGCCGCTACCAGCTGCAGCGCCACGATCCCCGGCGTTAGCCCCAGGGGTATCTTATGCATAGGTAAGTGGCAATTTCAAGAGTCAGTCAGCGATTGAAATTTTAGGTAAGTCCTGAATGGACAACAGCTATCAGAATATATTCGAGACTACTACAGGAGTCTTTATTCTGAATCGAAATCGACAACATCTTCGACCACTCATAAATTTCTTGGGAATATTCCGACTTTCTCCGAAGACAGTAAGGAGCTCATGGATACAGTAATCACATTCGACACACTTCACCTGGCTATGACAGCTTGACTCCAGAAATCTTCATATGTTACAGGAATTTATTAATTCCTGACTTTTGGAAGTTTTCAATTCGGCGGTTGAGACACATTCAGACTTTCTTTCTAGTTGCAGGAGGTCTGCCATGCGCTTGATTCCAAAGAAGGGAGATTTGCAGAGGATGGGGAACTGGAGGCCAGTAACCCTATGCAATGTAGACTACACCCAAAACAGTACTATTGTTGCACCTGGTCGTAGTATGTAAGACAATATCGAGGTAACCAAACATTTGTTTGCCCGCATGAACAAACAGATACGCAAATGGCCATGATTTTCTTGGACCAACAATAGACTATTGATAGCGTCTCGAACGAGTACCTCTCGACTTCTCTTGATATATTTGGGTCTCCGCCCAGGTGGCTCGACATCGTCTGGAAACTGTATAGATATTCAGCGATTTTGATTAAGCATCAAGGACATGTACTGGCTCCTATCTCGTTTCATCGAGGTATCAGACAGGGCTGTCCATTGTCAGATATGCTTTATGATCTTTTGTTGGAGCCGCTATAAAGCTTGGGCTCCTTAGGTACACTCTGCAACTGTCTGCCCATGTCAAACACCTCGGACTCTACCTTGTCTTGAAGCTGACTTGGGGATTGCATGTATAGAAAAGAGTTTATGCGGATATAAGGCTCTTCACTCAATGCAGGAGAGCCATTGGCAAGACGCGGGGCTCATAGTAAAACCCACCACCCAGTTCAGCCGTAAGACCAATATATGCTGCTTGTGTATGTGAGCATGGAAATGCAAGTCAGGACTAGGCTTGCTTGCCCAGGTATATTAGATATGCGAGTATGTGGGCTGAAACGAGAAAGCCCACTGACCCGCATTCCACTTGGTGCGATGGTACCAGAGTTACGGTTCTGGCGGTGCTTCTCCATGAGCTGCGCTAGAGATCTCTCTCTCTGGGAGCTGGAAGCAACTTCCCTAATTTCCCTACGAAGAGAGTTTCAGATTGTCGCACCATGAGAAATGACTATTCTTCCACCTAACTTGGCTCGTGCTCTCGTATGATCCTAGATTTATCCTTAATGCTCCAATTGAACTTTTCGCAAATGTAAGATGGCAGAATACCAAGTTTGGCACGAAAAATAAGACAAAGGATTCTAAACTCAAGAAAATTAGATAACGTGCATGATTGAAATTCCACAACTAGAGCAGATACATTAGCCAGCCTGTTCAGGCGATACACACACATATCTTATTCATTCCACACAAATAATACTATATCCCTCGACGAAAATTGTCCCCCAATATGTGGTCCTGAAAAGCAAAACAAAACGAACACAAAGTATCTAATTAAAAAAAAAAGGTTCAAAATGAAAACACTTATCTAAAAATCAATTCCTATCTGCAGCTTCCTTTCGCCTTCACGACTGGCACAACTCCACCCTTACATAATCGAACCTTTAAAGGCTCAATCCGTACTTTTCTATCTAAAAAATTTCCAAAGCATTAATAATAAATAAAATGCATAATTAACAACAAACTTACCATTTCGCACGTAATTCTGGATATATACATTATCAATGTCATAAAATCACATTTTCACGATATGACGTCAGTTAGTGTCGCCGTAAAAGTTCAAATTTGAGATGGAGCGTTGCTAGAGCAACTCATTACGAAGCAGAGACGTAGCGGTTCACGGCAGCAATAGAGAGGCGCCGAGCCACAGCAGAATCACCCATTATCGTTTCAGAATTTACTGGGAAAATATCCTCCACCAGAATTTAATCGGTTTCCTATCCCTTTTCAAAAACTCTAAGTTTTGCTTCTATCTAAGTAGGAATTTACTTCTGCTTCACATCTATCCTTCACCTAGGTAGAAATACACTCCTACTGCAGACAATTACTTCTGCTTCAATTTCATCCTTCACCTGAGCAGGAATTTACTCCTGCGGCAGAAATCTACTTCTGCTTCATTTGTTTATTGCATTTAACTAAGAATTTATCCCTACTGATACTGTCTTCACATGGGTAGCACAGACAAAAAATATGTTTATGCTTACATGTAGCAGTATACTTTAAAAAATCATATTCAGTTGAATAAATTCATTAATTTAATTGAAACTTCTCTTCTTTTTAAGATATTTTGGTATTTTTGTTAGAAAACTGAATTTACGTGTGATATTACTTTTTAAACAATATATTGTATAAACGATTTTATGTTTGGGTTTTAAAGGTTGAATTATCTTTTGCAACCGACACCCCCTTCGCTTGAGCACAGATCTCACATTAGTCCTTCAAAGCCGGATAACTTAGCTATTCAGATATTAAAGTGGAAAAATATATTGCTCATTACATTCACAGTGAGGAAAACTAAGCGTCTCCATTGAAAATGTCTAAAAATGGCGATTCCATTTCTTCGGATGATGGTGACGACACCATGGACTCTATGTGAGTGTTAATTAATTCCCAACTCGAAACCAAACAACAAATGGAAAGCTTATATAAAAACCATTCGAGAAGAGGCAAAAAGAAAACTGTCAAATTGACAGAAAAACGCCTACAAACATTTACCGAATATTGGAAGGAATTCCAAGCTCGTCACAGATCTATATATAGGAGAGTGACAAAGGAAGATCTCCAATTAGAATACTTCACTAAAGAGATATTTAGCAAGGTTCAAGAGTATTATATCGAAAAAGCAGCAGACATGGAAGAGGATATAGATAAATTAACACCAACGGCTATCAGCAATCCTCACACTCATACAAGATCTGTTAGCACCAATTCATGTACTAGTTTAAGACTCTCCAGAATTAAGCTACCCACATTTAATGGAGAATATTCTACGTGGATTTCCTTCCACGATTTATTCAACTCGGTAATACACAACATTAACAATTTAAGAGACGTTGACAAGTTGTACTTTCTTAGACAAATGTAACAGGAGAAGCTGAAAATTTTCTCAAGCATTTTGCAAATGCGATGCAAATTATCAACCAGCTCAGCAGCTCTTAAAACAACGCTATTCAAACAAGCGCTGCAAATATCAAAAGACTATTGGACAATATAGGTTAGGTTAGGTAAGACGGGTGCCGCCAGACGACTATCCGGCATCACGTAGGCCTTTATTGGACGGATTGGATTTCCTCCAAGTCCTTAAAGCTCCTGCAGCAATCCTTCGCCGCTATCCCCAGTCTTCTAGCATGGTCCCTTATGGCCCAGTGACCAGGTTATGACCCCCACTAGCTTCCTGGTATTTTTCGTGCTGCCATTGACCTTGTCCTTTTCCTGCCATATGCAGCCCACAATTGCATCGCAATAAGGAAGGTATCCCTACTGATCCAAAGGGCGCCTCTGATGATTTCCTCTTTTAAAGCTCCGATTGGGATACTCACATAAGCTACTGCTGCGGAGCTATCCAATTCGGAACCCTTTTTAGCCAACTCATCAGCCATCTCGTTGCCTGAGTTATCCTTATGGCCAGGTACACAGCATAGGGTCACCTTGTGCCTTATAGTCAACTCCTCAAGACAGGTCTTGCATAGCTGCACCAATTTTGATATTGGCCTAGCATCCAGCGCCTTAATGGCTGTCTGGCTATCAGTATATATAGGAAAGTTTTATAATCGTTTTCATCACCACATTATATAACTTATTGGTAATAAGTGTTTATTGCGGTATCCGTGATTACCCTTATAAAACAAATTATTTTTAGTGTCGAATGGAGCCATTATAAATCGGTTGTTATTTATTTATGGCGCTTGTTGACTGTTATAAAAATCGGAATCTTTTAGTAACGTGAATTTTATGTATCGGTGCCGTGCGTGTTTTCTGTAAGCTTTAATTATAATCAATAAATATGGATTTATCAAGAAACTGGAGAAAAGTAAAACATAGTAGTATTTTCTACCGGAGAGTTTCAAAGAATTTGTTTAAAATACTAAGTTTTGTACGAAATACTATGACCAATCCAGTGGCTGTCATATCATCATCATCTGTGTACTTCCTCAGGAATTCTGACACCATCAAAATGTATATTGAGGAAAAAGTATTGGCACCGGTTCCAATGAGCAGAGTTCAGAAACCAAGTCACATTTTGAAGAAGTTCTAAATAAGGATATGGACCTTCACGGTTAAAAATTTGGGAGTAAATACTAATATTTTTAAGATTGTAATATAAGTCCACTCCAAAAATATATTAAAAACTAATAATATAACTGTATTAAAATGCCGTTTTAATCTTAAGAAAGCTTAAAATGTAATTCAACCTTTATTATTGTACCTGCAATAAAAGCAAATTACAATTTAATATAAATTTATTAAAATTTATTATCAAAGAAAATTTAAATTTAATATATTGTGAATTAGAATCAAGTTGAGAATATATTAAATTTTAATAAAAAATGTATTAAAATTAGCCGGATTAGCTTTTAATACTTTCTTAAAAAGCTCTACTAAGCTTAAATATCGGAGTTCCAAACAGAATTGGAATATCTTAAAAATGATTCATAAGTTGGAACCGAAATTATTTAACAAGATTCTAAAATAAAACAAAACTTTTTTTTTTATTTATTTATTATAATGTATTAAGAAGTAAAACAAACTTAAAAATGGCTTCAAACTCAACAGTAAACAACGATAATACATACAAATAATTCGTATTCATTATACATTGTGCATACATAAATTATTCAAAATAACTTTATTATTAATTTATATTATAAGGTACTAAAATATAAGATTTCGCTTCAATAAAATAATTTTCATAAGTTTTCTGTACTTTCAAAAGTTCATATGGTACTAATAGGTGTTGTTGTTTTTCACTTTTTGATACCAATTAAGAATATGATTAAAATTATTTGTAAGATATTGTTTTACTATAAAAGATATTTGTCTTCCGTCATAAATAATGTCGGTTATTTGTGAAAATAGAGGAATATCATTTTCAAAGTTGGTACAAAGAAATAAACCACACCTATAGTGATACCCTCGGTATACTTCTAGCCAAAGAGTTTTATATATATCTACGTCAGAATTAAAGTTAATTCCAGCTAATCCAATGTCATATGTATTTATAATGTACTCCTTTCTAATGATTTTAAAGCTTACCAAAATTAAAATTTTCTTTGAATTCAGTGTTCTAAAGTATGTGCCATCATTTGTTGATGTCTACTAGTAAAGGTTTTACAAATATTGATGAAATTATTTGTTGAAGAAATTAGTTTTGAAAAATACTTATGTTTTGATTCATACCTCATCGCCCATGTATGAATTAGTGGTCCGTTTTTCTTTAATAATCTGGGATAATGCGTAAGGATGTGATGTTTTGGTGTTAATGGTTGCTTAATAACTGTGACAATAATATTTAGATGGGATTCAATCAAAGTTTCTAATTTATTTATATCCTATAAAGCATTTTTCGGTGAAAGAATAATTGAGATTATTTGTAAGAGGGTGATAATAGCTTTCCAAAGATGTGGAACTTTATTGTGTAGATCAAAAAATATAAATGGTAAATGCAAAAACAGGCACAAGTTTTGCGATGCGGTCAATCCGACGTTGTTCCCGCTTTTTTTTATTGCTATACTAGGCGGAAGATTTTTTCTGTGCAAGTACCCATAATGAAAAGAAATAATGCGATAGTTTATTTCAGACAATGTAATTATCCGTCAAAATTTTAAAGAACCCCTTCAATATAAAAGGAATAGCACCCTCTAATATATCGTGCATAACATCTACATTCGCATTATCAATAATATTGTAGTATTTTAAGTTGTTTAATATGTAGTAGTTCCTTATGCCTTTTGATTCGTTGAAATTCGAAAAATTTGCATTATAATCATTATCAAACATTTTAATATAATCGGTAAAATTTCTTTACAAGTTTTCATCTTCCTTCTTTTGCCTCTGAGTGTCATATCTATGCATGGAACAAAATCGACAGAAATAGTTAGCATGGAAAGATTCAACAAAACCTAGGGCTGTGTTTGCTCCTAAATTATCATGACACATAGCTACGAGTGTACCTTGCAAGTTTTGATCTCTTACGTTAATTCACGTTTCTTCCAGATACTTAATATCTTAAACGATAGGGTTCAAAATTGTGTTGAAGCAAATATTATCATTTTTCAAATCATTTACAAAAAATAGACCCAGTAGATGTATATTTTGTAATAAGGAATTATATTGATAAGGTATATTTCTAATAGTGAAATACAATGCTCCTATTTTATGAAGTCCATTTTTACCTCCAAATAGATTAATAACTTCAAACTCATCTTAGAAAATTTGAATTTGAATAGCATCTACAGAATTAATAAACAAATTGCTAGTTTTGAAATTGGAGCCGCAACAAAAATGTTCGGACATTTTCTCATTACAAATATGATTTTTTTTAAAAAAAAATATCTAGAAAAGAATGATTTTAAATAATGCGGAAACAGTGCTTCGTAAAGGAACATACTGAAAAAAACATTGCATGTAGATATCTTTATATAATTTTAATTTAGGTTCGTACTTTTTATCCCACCTACCGCCCATACTAACTTCCATAGATTCAACATAAATGTCATCCGAATTTACTTCCTTTTGTCTTTTGTAACTTGTACTGTAGATGTGTTAAAGCTGTTTCATTATATTTTTTTATGCATTCTATAACGAAGGAATTTTCGAAATCGTTATTTTGATCTAAGATGTAATTCACTAGTTGAGCATTTAAGTCTTTATACATATCGGTTACCATAACTAACACTTTCGATATATTGCTTTGGGCTAATCCCATATTCATGAGATCATTTCAAAAAGTGGTAGTTACATCTTCTATGGACTTGACAGTAAAATTATCTCTACTTTTATGCGATTCACTTCTATTAAAAATATCATGGTTATTGCAAATGTCATTGCCTAAAATAAATGAGCTATTATGATTTTCTTGTAAAATTTGGCATGCTCAATAGAATTCAGTTCAAATGTAGATATACATTTTTTAGCATGCTGCCTTAACCCACCGAATGTAGAGAATTCACGGAAACAATTTTTGCTTGAAATACATTTTCGAACACTGTTATTATCATTTAAAAAATGATTATATCGCAGGTGGCTGATTGTAAATGAAACACTTTCAAAACCTTTACCACAGATAAAACAAGTGAACGTTATTTTTGGTAGAATTTGTTTTGAAATTTGGAATTAATTTCAATAAGTCTAGTAGATGCTTGGTTAGAATTTATGTTCTATATGAACATAGAAAAAAAATTCCAAAATATTTGCAAATCTGGATCAAATTGAACATTAAATACATAAAACGTTTTAAAAAGAAAATCAAAAGCTTGTGGAAATGAAAAATGAGATGGCGTACATAATAACTTGTTATCAATACATACGAAATACTGGGATACTGCTAACTTATTTGGACCAACTGCAATTAGAAACGGTTGCTGATTGTTTAACATGTACTGTTATCTTGGAGTATTTGACCGTAAAAAATTTGGTTGCATTAAATTGAGCTAATAATAATTTACAAAATTACACTTTCAAATCTCAGAAGTTTGTTAACGCCAGCTTTGAAGCTCGATCTCCTAACTTGTTTCGATTTACATCCGCTTGCATTTGGTGGCAAAAGTTTTAATAAATATATAAAGCAACGGATTTCGTTGTTCCATCCTATAATTATCTTAATTAGGAACCATGAGATTTTTAAAGTAAAAATTACCTACCATCATATTCTTCTTTTATTTCACCAATCGTTTCTTTTAATATATTCTCCACAATCGCAGAGTATTTGTTCCAGTTTTCCAACAAAAAATGTGATTCCTTCTGGTACTGAAGCGAAAATTCAAATAGCACCTACCAAAAAGAGACTGTATTCAAAAGTCATGATATCATACTTAACTTACCAAGAGTGTGTTCACGTCGGCGACTACAGTCGACTGCAGTCGACTTTAGTCAATTTGACTCAGAAAATGACGTTCTGGTCGTACTCAAAAGTGTACATGGGCACGGCTCGTTTAGTTGTATGTGTAGGCGGACGGGGTATTTTAGGGAGTGTTCATATACTCCAAATTGCGTTCACGTCGTCAAGTCAATTTGACTGCAGTCGACTTGAGTCATCTAACTTCGTGCTCGTGAGGTGGAAGCAAGTTAACTCGCGCGGGAAATAGGAAAGATTTTCAAAATGGAAATGGGCGATAATAATTTAATGATGACTGATGAAAGAGGTAAGAGCTAAAATTGCAATATACAGGCTGTTTCACAAGTGGTGGATAATAATGAAGAGGGTGATAGGTCATGTCGAGAAATGAAAAAAAATGCATGGCAGAGGGGGTGCATTCTCAGCCCTTTCCGAGATAATCGGGGTTAAAGGACTAAGGGTACGTGAAACGTAGGTACTTAAACAATTATATCTCCTAAACGACAAACAGTAGAAAGATGGTCAGGGCGCTAATTTATAGAGAACCTCCTGCCCTTTGATTCAATGTGTCAGTGCTTCTTCTACAGTATGTAGTTTAGAAGAAACAGTCTGCCAAACTTCAAGTTTCAGCTTTTGTACCTCATTTTTTTGTGTTTGAAGCAGCAAAAAAACTGAAATAAAAACTTTGTAATATTTTTTTCTGTCTTACTCCAGTTCGAAGCTAAGATTGTTTTCTTTAAAACGCACTTGTTTTCATTTTGTACTTTTGACCGTTTGTGAGTTATGACACAAAAATTATTCCAATGTATAAAAAGTCTACCTTGTAAGAAAATATGAAATAGTATTAAAACAAACATTTTAAAACAACATTTTTATATTTATTTATTATGATCAAGATAGGAACAATTAATAACATTAACTATTTAAAATATTTTCAAAATGCCCACCGTCATTTTGAATACAAAGTAAAGCTCTACGCTTAATAGATCTTTTAAGATCAGTTGCTGCCAAATCCTCTTTAATTTTCCAAAAAGTCCAAGTAATTTTCGGTACTTAATCTACTTGCTAGAATGTGTGGACCAAGAAGCATCCCGCCGACAATACCTGCCCACACATTGATGGAAAATCTATATTGCGATGATGCCTTCCGATATATGTGTGGATTTTCTGTAGCCCAGTGGTGTAAATTGTGTAAATTTGTTATCCCAGTTTTTGTAAATTGGGATTCATCGGTCCACAGGATATTGTCCAAAAACGTGTAGTTGCCAAAATCTCTCTCTAAGAGCCAACTGCAAAATTCTGTGCGTAGCGGCTTATCTCCTGGTAGTAGCTCCTGCACAGGAGTAACGTGGTAAGGATACATGCCTTTTTTAGAATTCTCCAAATAGTTGACACAGAAATTCCTAAGAGAAAAGCTGAGCGCCTAGTTCCTATAGCAGGATCATTCCTTGCCATTTCTAGGACCCTCTCCTCTGCTTCAACTGTAGTCGTTAAAGGATTGAAGGTTTCTCTCGACACATTTCCAAAGTTGCCAATTGCAATAATTCTTTGGTAGGTTCTTTGAAAGACACGTACGGACGGAAGCCTTCTCGCCGGAAATTTTCGATGATATTCGCGTTGAGGCTCAAGGGATTTTCCGTCGCTGTAACTGTAATTTACCTGCACATGAAGTTAGTGAATTTAGTGATAGTTATTGCTTACAATAAGAAATTAGCTCCGTTATAAGATAAGTTGCAGGTAATAAATTGATTGTTTCTTTAAATGGATGTCAGGGAAGCCATCCTTTGTTACAAATTTACGTGTCTTTCCAACCAATAGAGATGCCAGCATGTAGAAAATGACGATTCGTCATACTTTCTCCTTTTTATTCAAAATCAGAGGCGTGTATTTTATGATTTTATAATACTTATCCCGAATTTCTTCTACATGTAGTGGAAGAATTTTTGTGTCATAACTCATAAACGGTGAAAGATACAAAATGGAAACACGTGCGTTTTAAAGAAAATAATCTTAGGTTCGAACTGGAGTAAGACCGAAAAAAAAATATAAGGATTTTATTTCAGTTTTTTTGCTTCAAACACAATAAAATGAAGTACAAAAGCAGAAACTTGAAGTTTGGCAGACCATTTATTCTAAACTACGTGCTGTAGAAGAAGAACTGCCACATTGAATGAAAGGGCAGGAGGTTCTCTATAAATAGCACCCTGAACATCTTTCTACTGTTTGTCGTTTAGGAGATATAATTGTTTAAGTACAAACCTACGTTTCACGTACCCTTAGTCCTTTAACCCCGATTATCTCGGAAAGGGCTGAGAATGCACCCCCTCTGCCATACATTTTTTTTCATTTCTCGACATGACCTATCGCCCTCTTCATTATTATCCACCACTTGTGAAACACCCTGTATATCATAAAAGATTTTAATTTTGGGGTTTTTTTATTTGTGATTACGAGGAATACATTGTTGAAGAAATTTATCCACCAAGCCCGGAAGTAAGAGACGCGCGTGGGAGAAGCCGTAAGTTGGTTTTTATAACTTAGATGAAATCTATAGGGGTATACTAAGTTTGTCATTCCGTTTGTAACACCTCGAAATAATGATGGTAGAGCAAAATGAATTGGACCCATGCATAATATTAAAAGTTATTTTGATTTTTGCATGTCCGTCCGTTTGTCTGTGCGCACGATAACGCGAGAACGCGTATACTTAGAGAGCTGAAATTTTGTACATGGACTTTAAAAAAAAAGTAAAATTAAGTTCGAAAATGAGACAAATCGGGCAACTCCTTCGTGGGGTTGCCATACAAAAATTTCGTTTGCCGTTATATATTTGAACACTGCTTGAGAACGCGTCGATGTGGAAACCTGAAATTTGGTTCGTGCTGTTCTCATTGTACTAGCAAAAAAAAATTCAAAAATACACTAAATCGGGCAACCCTTTCTTGGTGTTGCCATATAAAAATTTAGGTTTTTTATGTATACTGTGAAAACGATCAGTCCAAGACATTTTTATTGTACTAAAAACTTCTTCACAATATGAAATCCTATAAAATTGGTTATGATCATTTTTTCTGTCCGACGAACCGTTCTAGAAATATATGCGAAAAACCACTGCAAAAATCAAAATTGCTCAAATGTGTACCCATACGAAATTTCATACGGGCATTCATCTAGGGTATCATAAGAATTTATCTTTGAGACCAATTCTAGCTTTTTCACTTGTTAATACCTTAAATTGATGGTCTATATTTCTAATTGTGATTTTCAACCATTTCAGAAACCGGTGAACGTTGTGTGGAACGGCGCGGTATGCTAAAAGCCAGATGGACGAGAAGTTCCATTTTGGCTTTGATTGACTTGTTCGGCAAATATAATAGTGAAATGCAGTCGAGCAAATAAGGGCGGGAAGTTTATTGAAAAAATCGATATGGAATTGAAACGAAATGGCTACAATTTCGGCGTGTGAGCGATGCTGCTGGAAATGGCGTGCACTTAAAAAACAGTATGTCAAAAAGCGGGATTATTTTGAGGAGATGATGGCATTTTTGGGGCGTAATCCAAGTTTAGCACCAGTGGCAATCGCGAGTTCCAGTCAGGATAATCCGAAAGAAGTAGTTCTACCGATTTCTGGCGATGGATTTGAAGCTGGAATATCAACGCAAGAAAACGTGGATGAAGCGGCACCAGCGTCATCGCGGCAGGTAAATAGCTAGGAAGCCGCGCCAGCTCTTGAAAACTTGCTGGTAAAATTACTACAAACAATGAGGGAAGAGAAGGCGGCAAGACACAGCGAATTGATTGAAGTTCTTAGAGAGGGGCAGAAAGACTTCAACAAATGATAAATAAATTAATATTATTAATATTATTAAAATTAATTATTTTATTTATTTTCTCTTATAATTTCAGCTTTTGCGTTTACTTTTCACTTATTCCAATGATTTTTGTAGACTGCACAGTAGTACTGTAGAAATCAATTAAATTTATTCATAATAAATATTTACAATTCTTCACAAATTCTGTTTCGCAAACGAAGAGCTTCTGCAGAGTTTTCGTGTATAGCGTCCATCACTTCAACTTCTCTGTTATCCCCGTGTACAGAAGCGATCGAATCCATAAAACTTAGATCAACGCTGAAATCCAAGCAAATGTTATGCAGAACGCAACCTGCTAATACTGTACTCGGTATGAAATCCTGACGCTTCATTTGTAAATGCTTCAACCTTCGAGAGCACCCAAATAAGAGAGCAAACGCACGTTCAATAGTTTGCCTCGTTTTCGAATGCCGTTGGTTGAAATTTTTTTGCCGATCTGTTAACCTGCCATTATCTTTGTATGGTACTAAACACCACAAAAGATGTGATGGATATGCTTTATCGCCTACGATGTATTCTCCGTTTGGAAAATGACTTCGGCTATTCACTGCGACTGTTTTGTATATATCCGAATTACGAAATATTCTGCAATCGTGAACAGAACTAGGATATCCTACGAAGCAATCAGTGAACCTCAGAGTATGATCACAAGTTTCTTGCAATGTAATGGAATGATAGCACTTCCTATTAATATACTCTTCCGGATGGTCTTGCAGAGCATCGATTTTGACGTATGTTCCGTCAATGGCCTAGTACATTTTTTATACTTGCCATTAGCTGAAATCCTTCTTTTATTTCTTGCATTTTATCACTATCAGGCCATTTTATAATATATTTGGCAAGGTTGTTCAATATGCTTATTACACGAACAAAAGCCTCCCATAATGATGATTTAGCCATGTCAAACCTCTCCGAAACTGATCTGAAATTTACTTGAATATTACACTTTTTCTTAATATAGCAACTAAGTATTTACCAACCTGTAGGAACCTGGTGTAGCTAAAAGCCAAATTACAGCAAGAAGATGTTTCTCAAAAGATGTGGAAGTATTCGCTCCAAAAGTTTCAGTATTAATGGGGCTCATTATACTTTATAACTTTTGAAAGGCCCCGCGGGGTACTCTAAAATTATGCTGGAATTCTGCATCGGTATATCCATTAATTACTCGCTCTACGCAATTTTCAATTCGTTGCGGAGTTTCCAGTTGAATTGATATGCACCCAAATATTTCTTCATCATCACTTTCATCCATATGTATCTGCAGAGAATTAATAAAAACAATCAATATGTAAATATAAAGAAGTTAAAATAAATTTACCAAGGTATGATTTACATTTTCGCTAAGTTTAAACGAATAATTAACAACC
Organism: Dioctria linearis; assembly: GCA_963930735.1. Taxonomy (NCBI): domain Eukaryota; kingdom Metazoa; phylum Arthropoda; class Insecta; order Diptera; family Asilidae; genus Dioctria; species Dioctria linearis. Next base: position 143,452 of record CAWVNZ010002716.1, read on the forward strand.
GAAGCGCAAATTTCTCGTCTGGAGTCCATTCCCTTATGTAATTTTTGACGTTTACTCATACATTCTCCAGGCAGAGTTAATTTGACTGCAGTCGACTGCAATCGCCGACGTTAACACACTCCAAGTTTGGATTATAAAAGAAAAATTGATATTTTTCGTAGATATTTACAGGTCGTAATAAAGATTGTCTCCTAAAGGTAAAAGCCTTTTCGAGTCTAGCTCTTATGGCTTCTTCCTGCTCTATTGTAGAACAACTCTTACAAAATTGTTCATCGTCAGTACTTAGTAGCGGCGATGGATCAGATATTAAATCTTCTGAAGTAATATTTGAATTTGTTTTCCGACTTTTTGTTCGTATTGTACTGTCGTCATTCAATCTTAATAATTTATTGTTGATATTTTTTAGAGCGAAAGCCAAATATCGATTTATAGATCCTAATAAAGATAGGGAAAATCATTATAATAGGGGATTTGAAATATGAGGACCAAATAATAAGAGTTGAGATTATAACAGTATAATATATACAAAAATGGATATTATAAATAATTAATTTATTTAAAAATACTAGATATAATTTTATTCTTAACTTCAACTATTAAAAGTTGAAGTTTTTATTTTAATTAAATTCTCTTATATAATTGTCATTAGTATAAAGCCATTAAATAGATAATTATTAAAACTTTTTTATATTAATGGACTTTTTTGTTAGATAATTAAATAAATAAGGAGAACTATAAAATGACAGAAGTACAAGCAAATAGTATAAGTGAATATATTGATAATTTACCAGATGAAATAGCAGATAAGATGTTTGAAGAATTAATAGCTGGAATGAGTTTATATTTTGCTATTGTTTTATTTGGAGAAGAAATTGAAAAAAATTATGAACCATTAAAATTAGATGGAAAACCCCTTGAAGAAATAGCAAGAGTTGTTAAAGAAAATGAAATAGGTGAAGAAGAGGTTTATTCTGCTCTAATGGGTTCATTGCAAGAAGAATCAGATGCTGAATTATTTGCAGAAGATTGTGTACAATCAATTGCTTTTAGTCCTGATTTTCCTAAAGAAGTTTTAGAAAAATTAAAAGAATTAGATATTGAATTAAATGACTTTTCAATGAACTTAATTGTTACTTTAAAAGATGAATTTATTGACTTTTTTGTTAATGATTTAGATATTCAAGAGTGAAAAAATGATATTATTGACGCTTTAGTGGCAAGCTGAGACTAAAAAAATGAAAAAACTAGATTAAAAAAATCTAGTTTTTTTAATAAATATGTTATTATAATTAAGATTGTAGATAGGGTAATTTACAGTTGGGCTAAAAAGGTGATTGTTATGAAAACACTATTAATGAGTAAAACAAATTTTAAAGTATTAGACTTTAGTCTTCCTTTATGAGTTGTATTGCTAGTTTTTACAATAATTGCATCTATTTCTTTAACTATATATTTTTTGATACTTTTTAGAAAAAATTCAAAATTTTACTTTGAAAAAGAGCAAGTATCAGCAGATGAATTTAAAAGACTTGAAAAATTTGAAAATCAAAGAAATAATTTTGAGCTAGAAATAGCTAAAATTAAAAAAATTCAAAGAGATAGAAGAAAAAAATAAAACCTTTTTATGCTCATAAAAAAAAGGGGCGTTTTTTATGAGTGGATTAGTAAATCCAATTAAAAATGAAGAATTAAATGAAAATCAAAACCAACAAACTGTTGGAAATTTTGCGTTAAATTCAAACCCTCAAAAT